>CAOKZL010004402.1:0-39760 GCA_948472985.1 Iguana delicatissima
ACTGTCCTAGATGTCATTCATTCGGTCACTCTATGGTCATCTCACCTGGAATAGCATTCTAACCACATCATGGCCTTTCAGCTGGAACAGTTCTGTCTTTAGATTGCTAGAAGCTGACTCTAATCATATGTTTTACCTGGAGGCATCTCCAATCTGACCTCCATTTTAAAATCACTCTATTGTTTTGAGCAAAACAAGAAGCACAGTTACGTAACCTATGTAGTTTAATATAGCTAAAAACTTAATATAGCTAAACACTGAAACTTAATATAGCTAAAAGAACCCCCTGGTGTGGACAACTACAGCGTTCTAGATGTTTTTGGGCTGCAAGTCAGGGCAAGGTTATCCATTCCAGGGCTTGCGCCCTGGAATGAATGGCTAGATTACTGGCTAGATTAATTTGGCTGGATTATTGAATGGCTAGATTAATTTGGAGAAAGATATATGGCTTTAGTAAGAGTGGATTCCATCACTGCAGTTACTTTCACACTCTCTTCTTTGCCTTCCAGGTAAAAGTCACCGTGCACCATCTTGCTGTTGACCTAAACAAAACAGAACATTTCAAAGTATCAATGTATGCATTAGCTTGAATTTTGTGCAGTTGGTCAACATGCAATTACTAACACACCTTGACCTAACCAAATGCTTTCAAACAGAAGAGTGTGCTGGGACAAAGGCCCTGGATTCCAATCAGCCAAATGAGCAGAAGGGTTCTCAAGTAAAGCAATACTAGCCTATAAGGCAAATGTACATCATCATGTAAAGGGGTGGTGATAAGACCATTAAATACAGAGATTCAAATCACCTAATTGTTTCACTGGGACAGAACATGATAAATATGCAAATAAGCAAGTAATTATAATCCTTGAGCCCAACCCAGTGATACACACTGAAATAAATAAGAGCTTCACAAGAAATCTTGTATATCCCTTTTCATTTTAGTGGAACTTGAGTAGGATGAATGATGATGCTTCATATCAGGTCAAACCACTGGACAAATGAGACCCCTACACCCTGTTTTGGCTGATGGTGGCTCTCCAGGGTCTTAAGCAGAAGTCATTCCCAGCTTTGCTTCTGCGGAGACTTGTAAATTAGAAGCTGGCAACTACAGCACACCCAGGGGTCACTTTTCTGCTTCTATAATCCTCTAGGGGACATACAGACCTGCATCCGACTGATTAACCTTAACTAGAGTAGCTCCACTGAATCAATTCTTGAATGACGAGTCAACATATCAGTAAATCACATTAATTTAATAGGTCTGCAATAAAGACTAAGAATAGCACTTAGGCCATAGACCACAAAACGTGCCAACAAACAGACCAGACCAGACCAAACCAAACCAGAAAAGGTCAGATGTTTACATCTGGTTTTAAAGAACCAGTGTGTTTTGGTGTTAAACAGCGCAAAGGGGCATGTAACCTTTTTAAAATGAGAACTATCCATCCTGGAGGCTTCATTCCCCCCCTTTTAAAGCAACAGGGGCTACAAACTATAGAAACAGCCTTGTTGGAATATGGAATTCAGTCTTTGGTCCTCCAGAAGTTTCCGGAGTCCACCATCATTGGCCATTCTGCTGGAAGTTTCTGGAAGCTGAAGTACAAAATTTCTGGGGAGGATCAAAGGTTGGAAACCTCTGATTCGAAGGGGTTTTTGTTGTTCTCATTCTCTCTTTACTGTTCTGTGCACCCACGTAGCCAGCCAACTTAGCCGAATCAACACTGGCAATCAATGGAGGAACAGATGCAGCGAGGTAGCTTTCACATCCCATTTACTTTGTACAATATATACAAAATGTAAGCAAAGCTTTGAAAAGTTACTTGGATAACATATGAAAAGCTATATATGGCTAGGGGGGAATCTGGGAAGCTGCAGTTTTGAAAAGTAAGTTTCCCAATCTCTGAATATTACTGTCCGATTGTGTTAAAATCATGGTTGGAATCCTGTTGGTATCCTATGCATGCATGAATTTCCCTAGAGTTGTGTGTGGACATTTTTGTCCTACATGGAATGTCTGTGTTCAGTTCAAGGCTGCAGAAGTAGAGTGGTGTATGTGTGTGCCTTTGCATTCAGTCCTGCATTCATGTGTGCTTTCTGTTACTTGATGTTGCCGTTCAATACATGAAGCTTGCATAGCACAATCAAAGGTTAACTTTACATGCTGAGATTATTCCATGGAATCCTGATGTAGGATCCAGGCATTGAAATCATTACTTATAAATGACATTTATAAAGAACAGCCATTATTTGCTGGTGACTTCATGTGTGCTTACCTTAGTAAAAAGATCTCCAATGTGCCACTGTGTACCATGCTCTGAAAATACCTCATCCATTGCTGCAATCATTACTGATCCTGTGTACTGGCTACGGAGAGATATAAATCCTAGAAATGAGAAAAGCAAACTAGCTCATTAACACCTTTTTTCAATTTCCACTCATAAGAATTTAAGAGAATTCTACAACAATTAGCTCATCAAACTAGATCATTAATAGCTTTTTTCTTACTTAAAATACTAAATTTTATTTTCACATTTACATTTACTTTCCCCATTTCCATTTTCTGACCACCACTACTATGCATTATCAAAATATTCCACACATATTTGAAATGAAAAGGGTGGAGTTCTAGTCTTTAAAAACTGAGCAGGCATTTTAGACAGCACGTTCTTGGCAAAACATTCTGGATAACATTGATCAGACACTGTAGGGGAAGCTTTAGCATTTATGAAAAGGACAGCCAGACATGAATGGTTAAACACACAGAACTGTAACTTAGAAGCAACCATTTAGTTTCTTATTTACAGAATCTGTCTCCACCATCAGAGTATCTGGTCTTCTGTCCTGTATCAATTTTCAACATAATTTGCAAACTTGGCTTCTGCTTTATGAAGAATAATTCCTTTTTGTACAACTGCTTACATTTTTGCTCTTATTTCCTCCAAAGTGAAAGTTTTTGGTGTTTTGGGAATTTGTGAGGTTTTTTTTTTAATAAGTTTCTGGAGTTTTCAGCTTCAGAGTTGTCAACTTAGAATCTTTTCCATTTTAGTTTGATTTTGGTGACTTCTTCACAGATGAATCTCAGGCAGACTTTTGTCGTTGGAGTCTTTTCTCCCCACTCATCTTCATCCATATAATCATCTTCATCACCATCATCTCCCTCAGCATCATCTCCTGCCATCTTTGTTTTTTTTATGTAGAACTTTGGTCAATGCACCTGCAAGACTTTTCACCATATTCTGTTGTATCTTTATCGTTCTCTTCACCAACAGATTCTGGCTGTTCCTCTAAAGCTACAAAAGGTTAACCACTGACATAAACAGGCCCCACGCCATTCTTCGGTCTCAGAATTACGGGGGAGGAGTGCAATCTCAAACCACCTAATGAAACCATGAAGTAGTAAAACAGAATGACGCTCAACAGGATTTGCTCAGCCTGGTATAGTTTTACATGCATTCTTAGCATAATTGTTAGCCCCAGCGACTTCATTCTGAAATTGTGGAGTAGAGTGGAGCTCCCCCTGCTCGGGCCACAAGCTGTCCCTGACACACACTCTAACCATTAGTTATGCGGTCCCCAAGCTATGTTTTTATCTTGTTTAAGGTATCCTGTTGGTTTAAATTTGGAGCTGTTCTATATTATTCATATTGTTTTACTTGTACGTCACCATGATCAAGGGTGGGATATAAATATTTTAATTAATAAATATAACTAAATATGCAGCTACATAAAACCTAAGTTTTGACATATGGGTTAGGGGCATTCCTTCATTTATTTGTACACAAGGAACATGCCTGGTTGTATAGCAGTTCTAGAACATCACAGTTTGAAGCAGAGAGGCCACTTTCTTGTTGTTTTGTGCCTTCAAGTCATTTCCAACTCATGGCAACCCTAAGACAAACCTATCATGGGGTGTCCTGAGGCTGAGAGCTTGTGATGCACCTAAGGTCACCCAGAGTGTTTCCATGGCCAAGCAAGGAATTCAACCCTGGTCTCCAGAGTTCTAGCCCAATGCTCAAACCACTACACCACAATGGTTCTCCACTTACACATTGCCAAAACAGATGAGAGGACAAAAGAGATTAGTTTTCCGTCCAATTTAACTACACTAGCATATACATACACAAATAATTTAGTAACAAATTCTGTGATTTAAACAGAAACACAATATTCTTTTCCCCCCACAGCAGTTTCTTCTGTTCACAGTAATAAATAGAATACTAAAGCCTCCACCCCAAGGCTAGACATTTTCTCAAAACCTATTGAGACCTGTGTCATGTTTAATGAAATTATTTACCACTTGAGTATCTCCTTCGATGATTTGGATTTGTAGTGCTATCCTCTTCTGTATGATACGTACTTGTCAGGAATAGAAAAATGACGATCAACATTTGAAAGGGCAAACTGAGGCTCTGTGGATTGCTAGCTCCTGGATTTGGGAATTTTGGAAGTGACCTGACCTGGTTGGTATTGCACTCCCCTTGAGATAGCAAGTACATAGCCTGGGAGTACTACTAGATCCATATCCGTCCCTGGAGGCTCAAGTGGACTCCATAGTTACAAGTGCCTAGTGCCATCAATGGCCTATCATGGATAAGGGTAATCTAGCCACAGTAGTTCAAGCACTAACATCTTTCTAATAAGACTGTTATATGTGTTGTATTAGGAGCTGCCACTGGAAACAATTTAGAAGTGGCAACAGCTAGATTAACAACCAGAATAACACACAGAAGCCATGTAACACTGTTCTTAAAGGAATGGCACCAGCTCCCAATTCACTTTCAGTTTAAATTCAAAGCACTAGTGATAAACGTAAAGCCCTAAATGACTGGAGATCATGAGCTCTACATGACTTGGGAGCATCTGTATCTATGCCTGACTGAGCTCTGCTGGAGAAGTCCTCTCCAGTTTCTCACCAGTTAGAACAATACTGTGTGTGAGAGGGCCTTCGCCGCCATGGCACTATATGTTCTTCCTCGTTAATAACTTTCATACTTAACTACCCCCTTTCAAGTGCATCTTTATGTTGCTCACACACATGCCTTACCCAGGTATCCTTATTTTCATCTGAAAAATGTTGGACAGTACTGCAGTGTAATTTGTTGTCAAATTTCAGAAGAATGTTTTGGTGGAGCTAGGGCCCATAAAAATAGCTTGGGGGAGCCAGAGGGCCTATAGGTCACACACAGTCCACCACAACCTTAAATGTTTACATAGTAGTTAGCTGGGTAAAGGACTGCGCCTAAACTCAATGTTTCTGAAGTAAATTCCAAGTCATGTGTTCTAACTTGGCTGAATTAGAGCAATTACCATATGTGCCGGCGTATAAGACACATCTATGTGTAAAAGGCACCCCATTTATACACATACTATGTGTATAAGTATACAATGTGTATATGCAAATACTATGTGTATAAGACAGGTGTATTAAACAGCCAGCATATAAGACGCACCTCATTTTCAAGCAGTATTTTTCGGGGGAAAAGTGAGTCTTATACACCAGCAAAAACAAAAATATTTATTCTAGATATGCCACTGGTTGTTAGAGAGCTTAATATGCTCACCTGTGGTAATACTTTGACTTATTCTCACCTTTTTGAGATGAATAAACAATAAAGTAGTCACTGGCTGTGGGTAGCTTCACGCTGGGCCATTCATCAGGTTCCACAGACCTATCATCTGCTCGTACTACTCCGTAATCTCTTCCTCCTGGTGTCATGAGATAATAGTATCTTTAGTTCACCCAGTATAACTGCTGGTAACAAATTCCTCCAAAGACAGATGTCATGTAACCGTAGGACTTGATTCTCAAGAGGAGGAGGTGGCTGTATATATGTATGTCTGACTGTTTTGAATATAGGGGTATTTTGTGTGTGCATGTGTTTTATGTGTGTGCATGAGAAACTATTTTGTGTCAGGTATGTTTTATGTCAGGCAAATTTGAGTTGGGATATGCTTTTTTGGCTAAATGAATGGGGTGTCTGTGTTAATGAGATTGCTGAGTGTAGGCATGTATATGAGAAGAGAATAAGGGGGTGCTTGTGTGATTGGCATGAGATTGTTCTGGAAACAACCAGGTTCTCCATGGGCCCTTTCACACTACACAGTTACACTGTTGTGATTCCATTTTAATTGTTCCCACCCTAGGAGATACTGGTAGTAGGGAGGGATATTTTGAATTCTCTGCCAGGGAGCTCTGATGTTTCCCCAAACTACAAATCCCAGGATTCCAGAGGATGTAGCCAGTGGAATCATGATGTTATAACTGTATAGTGTGAAAAGGCCCCTTGTTTATTTAACAGAAAATTTTGCTAGCTAGCCTAAACATATCAGGCGCGTTATAAACCAGAATCTTTACATTTGAACTCAGTGACCTTTATTTGGAAGTAACCGTGCATCTAACTGGCTACTAACAAATACACAGAAGGGGACATTCTGCCCAGCTGTCTCTCTCATAACACAGCCCTGAATGCTTGATGAAAGCCAATGTTCAGTTGGATGGAGAGGAGATGATAAATTACGTACAGTCAATTGAAAGAATCAGCCACTCTTTTTGGTAGCAACTTTATTATAGAATTGGTACTTGCTAGATATACAGCCAAATGTCATTTCAGAAGGACTTGCTAGTTCTATTTCATCCATTTGATATTTTGATTGCATTTTAATATTGTCACCAGCATGGAGTGTGATTTTGTGGATGAAAAACTAGGTACTCGCTAAAGAAAATAAGTCCAAATACAGGTTATGTAATGTCAAGGCTAACTTGCCAGAAATGCAGTGTCAAAACACCTCTTTATTTCTGTAGCACCCATCGTTAATATTCTGACTTATTTGTGGAGTTGGCATTGCAGGTTTCAGGCACCTCTTCACACAACCCTTTCTTCATTATGACCCTAACAGTATCAGCCCAGTATCCAAGCTCAGATACTAACTTTCTGCTTTGTTCTATTTTGGTTTTACTGGGGGACCTTCCACACTGCACACTTTAGAATGCTATATTCCATTTTAACCACCATGGCAAAATTCTATGGAATCTTGGGGTTTGCAGTTCAAGGAGGGATACTGAGAATTCTCAGCTCAAGTAACTTCAAAGACTACAAATCCCAGGATGCTGTAGTATGTAGTTTTGACAATCACACTGCTAAAACTGTGTAGTGTAAAAGGGCTTCTGGTTGCATGTGTACACATTTCTATTGACTAAGAAGGAAACCCACACTAGAAGTAAAGAAAGAGCAAAGGACAAACCCCAAGAAACCTAGGGATGGTGAAGTTTAGATTAATGTAACTATATTAGTGTCCTACTCACCTCCCCTGCAAGCTTGAATTATAAATATTTTAGGCTTTCCCTGGAGCTTTGGACATTTTTGATTGTTGAAAAGTGAAAATATTTCTTCAAGACAGATTTCTTTATTGTCTTTGTCCAAAATATAGCCATTTGCCGTTCCATGGCTCATCAGGGTAATGAGACAGCAGCTAATTTCCTCTGTCGACTGGTTGATCTTTCTTCTGAATAGTTCTAGTTCTTCCTTTAAATCCTGGTAAAAAAAAATGTTGGTGGTGGTAAATCATTTATTACATATCTAAAAATTTTACAATTGCAGTGCAGGGATTAAAAAACAAAACAATCCTTACCCACAAGCTCACAAAAAGATGAGATGTCTAAGAAAATTAGGCAGAGGAAGAAAAACAAAAGCAGACGAGTTTGATGTTGTGTGCCTTCATATGATTTCCAACTCAAGGTGGCTCTAAGGTGAACCTACCATGGGGCTTTCCTAGCAAGATTTGCTCAGAGGGGCTTTGGCATTCCTTTCCTCCGAGACTGAGTGATTTTGTGGATGAAAAACTAGGTACTCGCTAAATCCTGGTCTTATTCTTAAATTCCTAAATTCTTATCCTGGTCTCCCACAGTCCTAGTCCAACACTCACACCACTACATGCTGGCTTTTAGATTAAAGTGTCAGTCTTTTGAAACTGCATAATCACAGCACCAGCATCTAATTTAAAAGACTCCCTCTCTCTCTAATGAGACACACACTGACAACCCAGAAATCTATACACACCTGACTGGTGCCAGAGGACAGCTGTGTGCTCCCTTCTAGTCCTCAGAATCATAGGACGTCTGGCAGCCGGAGCCCAGTGTTCCTCCTGGCAAGGTGGAGCAAAGCCAGCTCCTTGCAGCAGTTCTTTTTCTGCTAATGAATAGGAACCAGGCCAGTCTCCCTTGCCATAAAGTTCTTGAGGAAAGAAGGTTCACCACCCAGTAGCCCTTTGTCATTAGAGGTTCTGCTTCCTTCAGTTCTACAGGTTAGCCTTGACTTCTGCAGTCCCACTTCAATCTTATATATCACATTTTGTCAACCATTTTCAAAATCCATTTGTTAACATTGCAAAAACAGAGGTATCTGGACATACTTGGAAAGGAAATGGCAAGGGAATACAAGGCTGTAGAATACATTTCAGAGGAGGTAACAGCAAATCATCTCTGAGTATTCCTTGTAGCAAACTTATTTCAGGTTTAAACCCAAATCGGTTACTAATGCAATAAAAGTGAATGTCCTATTTCTGGCAGCTAGTTCACCTATTGTGCAAGAATTTTTCGCCCCAGCATTGCTGGTTTTCCAACTGGCATGTGGAAAGGTGACTGTGTCCATGACGTTCCACCACAGCCTATATACGAATTCTTTGAATTTTTTGCCCAGCAAAACCTTTTGAAATTCATGGGTTACCATAAGTCAACTAGGTAGGTCTGAAGGCACATACACAAAGATGAAATAGTCAAGATCAGATTATTTTTGTCACTAAGTTCACAAAAACTAGTAGTGTGCAGAATTTTCAGCAGCCTTCTAGAAAACGACTTGCCTGGTTTTCCAAGCTGGATATGCCATGTGGGAGAGGAGGTGATCTGTAGGATGGATGCACTTTTCCAACCACAGCCATATCTATAGGAATTGCGGTTTGAATTTTTTAATGGATATGAAAAACTCTTTTGTTCTGTAATGTGATACACATATTTTATTACTAGCTTACAGTATAGCACCTTGCTATCTGCTAGGATTTGGCTCCAGGACCACCCATGGCTACCAAAATTTGTGGATACTCAAGTCCCATTATGTAAAAGGGTGTAGTAAAATGGCATCCCTTATATAAAATGGCAAAATCAAAGTTTGCTTTTTGGATTAATATTCTCATTTGGAATATTTTCAAACTATGGTTGGTTGAATCTGTAGATACAGAATTCATGGATACGAAGGGCTAACTGTAATTGTTGTTGCAAATTCTTATTGATTTCAGAGATTTCTTGTACTGAACTGATTATAACTTCTTATGTTGTAATAGTTGCATGTTTTATTTCAAGGTTCCTTGGCAAATTTAACATTCAAAATGCTTACCCCTCGAGATGGGTTTATGGAGTCTGCTAGAAGAGTTTCAAAACGAAACTCGTCAAAACATTTCCTCATTATTTCAATATCAATCTCTGCACCACGCCGGCCTTCTGTCACACACATCATGAAGGCAACACGCCTTCCCTTCATGTCATAGCAATCCTGAAATTTCAAAACACTGAGATAAATATTTATTGAGACAGCCTAAAGTCAAGATATTTTATATCAACAGCTATATAAACTTACCATATATCATATTACCTGTTTATATTTTTTTTTCCAAGTGGATCCCACAGGGTAGTTTACATAAAGAGATAGCGATGATGACACCAATGATGATTAACATTTTTACTTCCCCTTTCCTCCATTGAAGGAGGTCTCCTCCTCTCAACTTTATCCTCACAACAATCCTCTAAAGTAGGCCGAGCATGACTGGTCTAAAGTGAACTTGGCAGTTCAATGGGAACTTCACACTGGCAAATCAGTGCTCAGCAAGCTTACTATCTACCATCACACATATCTGCTAAATAAAGGAGTAAATGGGACAGGAAGAACAGCACTATGGCCTGTCCCATGGAAATAATTTATGAATGCCTATGTAAGGAGTAAAGACAACCTCAAACTATGTCATGACTAGAGATGTAAAACTGTAGGGTATTTTGAAGCCTGGGGTGGAAAGTTTAAAGAAACAAGTTTAAAAAAAAAAAAAAAGAAGAAGCAGAATTTTTCAGAAAAATTGAAAAAAATAAAATAGTTGGCAAGCTATTAGTAGTATGTTCATATGTACATTTTCCTTATGCCTGTACGTCTTTTTTAGGGGACATTACAGAGACTGCCTTAAACCTCCACTCTCCATGAGCTTACCATGTAATACTCTGAACCTTCCCACCACAACCATTCCATTCCGCACGGAGAGTGACCAGGATTGGAGAGGGACTGGCTATGTTCCCATACCCAAGCACAGAATGATTGCATCATCCACTGAGACCTCTGGAGGATCCTGGTGGATATCTGCACTGATGTAATTATTTTGCATCTGTCTACAGGGATAGTTGCCAGGCTCCTTTCCAATCGTGCCCGTTCTCCACAATACATGGAATGGCTGTCTGCAAGGAGGGCTTCAGAGGCTATATGGTAAGCCTGGGCATGCATTCACCTGCAAAACTACTACACTACTTTGAGTTCTACAGAAATGCAATGAATATTAGCACCCTTTAAAACCTGAAAATCATTTTGTTGCTTTGGGACC
This sequence comes from Iguana delicatissima, assembly GCA_948472985.1. NCBI lineage: Eukaryota > Metazoa > Chordata > Lepidosauria > Squamata > Iguanidae > Iguana > Iguana delicatissima. The sequence goes on from CAOKZL010004402.1 coordinate 10,630, forward strand.
ATAAAATGCAATACATTTTACTTTGTTTGGCATAAAAATATCATGTTTGATTTATTAAAAGTACAGGCTACAATAATAAGGAAAATTGGACTTTTTAAAAAAAAATATTTTGGCTACCAATAATCTACAAGGTCCCAAACCGTACGGAACATCTCAGCTAGAAGGAACTACTTTTCTTTTGCCAGTTTGAAGAGCAGCCCCCCAACCCCATAAACACAGAGGAAACCATCCACATTAGTAAAGCAAAGACTATTATTTAGTCTTCTCCTCAAGCAGCCATAATACACATTTCCATAACAAGAACAGAAAAAAAAGAAACCAAGACCAGGAATGTTAATGATCTGGGACTGCATTATTACTATCATGTACTATATAAAAATGAATGTTTGTCGCACGCTTGTCTGTGCCAGCATACGATTGGCTGTGTGAGGCAAGAAGACCTCACATGATTGGCTGGCTGTGAAGATTTTATGGAATCCTGGGGTTGGTAGTTTAGAGAGGGGCCTTTAGAATTCTCAGACAGAGAGCTCTTGGGCCTCAGACCAGTTGCTATGGAGACGAGGCCTACCATCAATAAGGATGCCAGGAAACTTTTGAGAGGCATATGTGAGAAAAATTAAAGTGACATACACAACATAATGTCAAGGTCTTCTCGCCTCACACAGTAGATTGTATGGGTTCCATATGTGAGGAATCTTAAAGTTGAAATTCAAAACAAAAAACACTTCCAGAAAAACAAAGCCGTTGCACAAATTCAACAGAAAGCAAAAAAATCAATGTCGCCAGAGAACACAGATTGGATTAGAGACTATGGGGAAAAGTTACAGGTACTAGAATAGGCCGGTTGCTATGGACACGAGGTCTAGCAGCAAGGAGGAAGACAGTGTACTCCCTCAAGAACCCAAACTGGGTGTGTAAATAACTCTGAATACAGATTGCATTGGGAAATATGAAGCAAAGTTACAGGAAATGGAGAAGACAGCTTGGTGAGTTCTTAAGAGGAAAATAAGAGCCCTGGGCAACACTGGGTAAGTACCCTAGTTATTATTGTAAAATGAGTATCTATTATGCCATTTTCCCAGATTGGGACTCAAAGCAGTTAAAAAAGGCACTGTTAAAAGTTCACAAAAAACAAAAATTAAAGCAAAATTAAACAACCAAAAAACTCCTGAAATCTTTCTCTTACATAGTTTTTCGAAATGATTTTGGAGCAGTAAATATGTGAACACATTGTCTTAAACATTATATTCATCATTCTTAAAGAAATGCCATTATCATTTTTTTTTACAATTCTTCTGGGGACTAACTTCTCCCCCAAAATTCTGTCCCCCACCTTCACATATTTACTCCACCTCATCTAGCTTCCAGTGTTCCAGGTAAAACAACCCTTTACTCACACAAGAAACATGATTTAAGAACAGTGCACAAAAACTGGAGTTTTAAAAATGACTACAGTGTGCCCTCTTCTGGCACAACTCCCACATACACGAATGTGAGGTTGCATGAAGCGTTATTCCCATTATAATCTACAATGGGACTACAGCGGGATGCAACACTCCTGTAGTTTTTTTTAATTATTTTTTAAACACAGTGGTTCCTGGACATATGGCAGGTGCACTGTATTCTCCTTTTGTTATAAAACACACAAGCATTATTTGAAAACTCATTCCTCCTCCTCCATTGCATTAGAGAACCTTCTGAAGGAAGGACATAACATCAAAGAGCAACAAATGGGTGTTTTAGAATTAGGGTTCTATGGTGAAATGGTGCAATGTTCCACTTCACCTTCAATCCCTGAAAGCATGGGAATATCCCCAAGGAACAAGTGGCCTTGCCTAATCAAATGAAGTCCCTGGATTTTGTTCCAGTGATTTTGGATGATATAGCAAGTTATGATTTGTTGTTAGTTCAGACATCTGCCATAGAGTTGGGTAATTATTGTGTTTATTGAGAGGAGTAGAGGGAGAGGTCAGAGTTCCCCATATGTCAAAACAGTTAGAGGAAACCCCTTGCCCTGGACCCCAAACTGTAAACCCCTAGAACAGTCAGAGTGCCTGATGCTTGTAAGCAGGAGAATGGGTAATATTCAACAAGCTTACCAGGAATTCTGAATTCTATAATGGAGAAGAACAGATAATACAATAGTTCTATAAATGCTGCTAGTCTTCTGAGAAAAATGAAAAGTCTGACTTACCAAATGAAAACCTCCTCCAGCTCCTCCCATTTCCCTTCCGGAAGTTCTTGGTAATTTTGTGGCTATATATGTTTTCCCCCATCGCAAAAAGACAAAGACAATAAGAACTCAACTCAGATGGTGTGGTTTTGTTTAGGAAACACGAATGAACCATGTCTATTCAGTGTTTTTATAGCCATACTGTGGTTAAGATACATTTCTTTACATGAAGGATGGACAACTGTAGCACACAAGATTTTTTAATGGGCTGCAACTCTCATAATCCCTGGCAATTGGCTCTGCAGGCTAGGACTATTGGAAACTGTAGCAGAAACCTCACAAAAGTGGGAAAACCATGAATAATTTCTCCCCACAATCAGCGGCAGAGCTTGGAGTGTGGGGGGAATGGGCTATGGCGTGAGGGCGTGGCCACAGCACTTGAGGGTGTAGCTGCAGCGAGTGAGGGTGTGGCTACAAGCCGGGACTCCCCAAAAACATTGCTGCCAGGGGTGAATCGCCCTCCCATCGCTACGCCAACTGCCCACGATATTGTTCACATTCCCTTCCAAAGGTTTTCCCCTCCCATTCCCTTGGCTTTTGCCCTGGCACACAAGCCTTCCTTCTCTGTGCAGGCACCAAAGGCAAGGAAATGGGAAAGAGAGCTCCAGAGGAAGAAAGAAAACATGCATATGTCTCCACACCCCTTCCCTTTTGCCTTGGCATGCATTCTCAGTGCTGGGGCAAAGGCAAGGGAATGAGAGGAAGAGCTCCAGAGGGGAGAAGAAAGGCACGCAGTGTGCCTCCCCCAACCCAATTCTTTTGCCTAGGGCGCACTTATCTTCCTTCTCTGTAACCAGTAAAACACAAGGAAATGAGAAGAGGAGAACGGGGGTGGGGAAGCATGTATACTTCACAAATAATCAAATTTGTGAGGATCAAACCTGCAAATATATGGACTAAAGACTGCACACCTCAAGAATCCCTTTGTTTATACCCCCACTGTAATGTTTTCAAGCTCTGCTCATCACTGTATCATAGAATCATAGAGTTGGAAGAGACTCCAGGGGCTGTTGAGTCCAACCCCCTGCTATGCAGGAACACCCATCAAAGCATTCCCAGACAGCTCTGACCATCAGGAAGTTCTTCCTGAGGTTCAAGTGGAATCTCCTTTCCTGAAGCTTGAATCCATTGCTCCTTGTCCTAGTCTCTGGAGCAGCAGAAAATAGGCCCGCTCCCTCCTCAACATGACATCCCATCAAATATTTAAACATGGCTATCATTTCCCCTCTTAACCTTCTCTTCTGCAGACTAAACATACCCAGCTCCCTAAGCCGTTCCTCATAGGGCATGGCTTCCAGACCCTGTATCATTTTGGTCACCCTCCTCTGGATATGTTCCAGCTTGTCGATATCCTTCTTGAATTGAGGTGCCCAGAACTGGACATAGTATTCCAAATGAGGCCTAACCGATGCAGAATAGAGTGGCACCATTACCTCCCTCGATCTAGACACCATACTCCTATTGATGCAACCAAGAATCATGTTGGCAGTATCATATATACTGTTGCTACATTCCTAGAGCCCTTTCACACTACACAGTTACAGTACTATGATTCCACTTTAACTGCCTTGGCTGCTTCCTGCTGAGTCCTGGCTTTTGTACTTTGCTGAGACACTGGATTTCCCTGGCCAAGAGCTCCAAGTACTCCTCTGTAAATCCCAGGATTCCTTAGAATGAAAACATGAATGTTAAAGTGGAATTATAGTGCCATAACTGTGTAGAGCAAAAACGGTCCTGATATGGATGGCAATAACAAACACATCTCTTTGCCAGTTCCAAGTGAAACTAACAAACAAAATGTAAATAGCTACTGTGAACATGTGCAGTTTTGCATTTGACGGCTTTATGGTTTGACCAAAGAAAATGCAACGTTTCTCCTGTCTGAAAGCTAAACATGTTTACTTTAAAAAAAATAATCACACATTTTCATTTTTAAAAAAGGAATAAAATTTAAAAAACGGGCAACAATGGGACCACAGTAACATCCTTTTGTTTCAGTTGCACCTTCCATGGGGAGCCCCAAACGCAGGGCCGTTATAATAGCGCTATATTTCACTTTAATTGACAAGAGAAAAATCCCATGGAATCCTGGGCATCTGGAATTCTCTGCCAGACAGCGCCCCTGCTATTCTAGCAGACTACAAGCCCCAGGATTCCATTAGGAGTTGCCACGGCAGCTAAAGTAGAATCATACTGCTATACGGTAGGCCATTTCCACACTGGACTGTTACAGCGGTATTATTCTACTTTTAACATCCTATGGAATCCTGGGGTCTGCAGGTTCCATAGGATGTTGAAAGTGGAATAATAGCACTATAACAGGCCAGTGTGGAAACGGCATGAGCAGCGGGCATGAGTAGCGATGACTTACCTGGAGCTACTTCAGTGGATTTGCGTTTGTTCAAACGCTCTACCAGGTCGTTGCGGGGCACCTTCTCTAGCAGCTTCTTGAGTTTTTCTACAGCGTTCCATGGATAACGTTCCACCAGGACTTCAGCCAACTCCGAAGAGGTATTTATCTTCTCCAGAGTGCTCTCAGAGATACCGGGTTTGCCCCCCATCTCTGCTTCCTTTTGAGAAAACACTTTTAGATAGAACTTTAGGTCTTTGAACTGCTTCTCTTTGAGATCATCCAAGACACCTTTGATATCTTCCTGTTCCATTTTTGTAAAAGATTTTTCTTCTTTTCTCCAGCCCCCTTGCTTCTACTCGATGTAGATTTCCAAAGCTCTGGTTTGCTGAAATGGTTTCACTTTCCCAGGAAGTATCGAAACGTCGAGTAGCGTCAGCAGGCCCATAACGGCTCCTTCCTTCTCGCCCGTCGAGCTTGATCAGTAAATTCCTGCTTTTCATTTCCCCCTTATTCGCGATCACGTCTGAATTTGACAATCATAGCCATTTCCGCACTAGACTGTTCCAGTGCTATTATTCCACTTTCAACATCCTATGGAATCCTGGGGTTTGCAGTTTAGGGAGGGGCCGGCCGGCTTCCAGGATTCCACAGAATGTTGAAAGCGGAATAATAGCACTGGAACAGTCTAGTGCGGAAATGGCCCGTGCCTATCCGGACAGTAGTGCCTCTAGGTCGTTTCAAATCCTGGCATTCATACGGCGCCTAAGTGCGGATGAGGAGCGTAGATTCTGGCATCTCTGTTGATTTCTGGGGACGCTCCTCATTCCCGGTTTTGAGGAGGTCAAAAAGTGGGATCTCAAGTGAACTCAGAAGGTGAGAAGGGTTTGTACGTCCCTTTGGAGTGTATACGGGGACAGCCTCAAAAATTCTGCCGCCCGAGGCTCCCCGGTCACTCGACAGAGGCCCGCCTTTCAAGGTGAAACTGTTGCAACAGAGGCAAAAAAATCCCCAAGCGCGTCTTCATTCTCTGGTAGTAAAACACGACTTCCGACCCTTTCCTGATACTCTCAAGGGTGCCGCCTGAACCCCTCCTCTTTGGTAACCCGGAATCAGACGGACTACGAACTCTGCATGACTTCACAGCCTTTTTCTGCCCCGTCGCCAGCGAGGCTGATTCGGTCCACCTCCAGTCTCTTCCGGAGCCCGAAGGAGAATGAACTGAGCAGCGAGCTGAAAGATCGGCAGGTCTTTTAGAGATCACTCGGAACCGACCTTCCGCAGATTAAATGAGGCAGAAACTGAGGCCGGCTGCTTCCTTCCAAAGGTAGCGTGCGGAATCTTTCGTGGCGAGGACGTTTGGCAAGGCGAGGTCCCGTTTCGGGAATCGGAAACACGCCGGTAGGAAAGAGGGGATTGCGGGCAATTCGAAGTAGTCTTGCTATTTGCTGGAGATGATTCGGAGGGTTTTCGGCCGCAGGGCCATGCACGTGTTTTGAGGTGGTGGGCCCCAGGGGATCCAGTGGGTCTTCTTTGTGGAAATGCCTGAGATCGCAGTATTGGTACTTTTACTGACCAGGCCTCTGCTACAGAGGAAGGGGATAATTTGATCTGAACAGACTCTTTTAGTTACGCGAATGCTGTGCTGCCCGAGTCGTGCCGGCCAGCTTTTTAGATACATCAGTACCATGGTGTGGCGCCTCTGTAGCACAGCTGGAAAGAGGCGACCTTCCAGATGTTGGTGAGCTGGAAGTCCATCTCCCAGCCCGGCTGCTGGCTCAGACCGCGCAGGGACTGAAAAAATCACCCATTCACCCAACTCTCGATTCTTCCCGAGAAGAAACCGTTAAGTACGCCTTCGTTGATTGGCTGGGCGACGGGGACGAGCCTCTGACGTCACGCTCGTGGGGCCCGGATGGAAGCCGGGTGGAATGTCCGCGCAGGCGAGGGCCGAGGTGGCGCGCAGAAGCTGGTGCGTGGCGGCGGGCAAAGGCCAGGCTTTTTCCGGAAGGGGCGGCGGAGGGGTCGCTTCTATTCCGCCTCTCTCTTTGCCAAGCCGAGTCGGGGCCTCGGGTGGGGAAAGGCAGCCTGTCTTCCCGCCCGGTCTCAGGCGGGTTGACTCAGCAGTAAAAAGGCCCCTTGGGCGCCGTTCCTCCCAAGTCGGTCGGTGTCGGTTCGGAGCCAAGGCGTTGCAAGGGGACCGGCCTCCGCGTCTGGAAGAGCTCTCCGGAAGTTAGCCATTGGCGGGAGGCTCCTTAACCCTGGGAAAAGCTTCCTCCAGAGCCAATGCCCGTATCTTCTGAGGTACGCCGCCGCGTCGATTGGCGTGGGCAGCCGCGGCAAGGCCAGGGGCTGCTTCTCTGGACGGGCCACTCACAGGGCCCAGGGGAAGAAAGATAGCGTAGCACACATTTCAGACGAAAGGCCATAGTGTTGTTTTTCTGCATTTAAATTTCATTAGTAACAAATAACCTCACTCCATTTTTCATTACTTACTGTTTGGAAATACTACTGCAATCGTTAACAAGTTCAGCCAGCCAGCCAGCCGTGATTAACAATTTCCATTCATTGTGCCAAGGGGTCTTGTCGCAGCTTTGAGACTAACAGAGGAAGAAGTTGGTAGTGTAAGCTTTTGTAGACTTAAGATTGCTTTGTCAGATGCATGGAGTGAAGTGCATGAACTTCCATTCATGTTGAACAATAATTGTTAAATATATATTCCTGTACCAATAAATGAATTGTAAATTTGTTAATGACTTTAATGAATACGATTTTGGTTATTGAATCTGATTCTGACTGTAGGAGTCTTCTGTGTCTATTCACTTTGTCTCTACACATATACAAAAGTTTGTGAGAATTTTTGTAGTTGTGTCCTTTCCTGATTTGTACCTTGGTACAAGAATCCTAACTGTCTAAAGACCCCAGATCGTGTCTCATACTGGAAGGTAAGCAGAGTCACACATGGTTAATACTTGGATGGGAGATCAGCAGTGAATACCAGATGCCGTGGGCTATATCTCAGATGAAGGAATTGGCAAAACCATGCCTGAGTGTTCCTTTTCTGAGAAACCCTGTGAAATCCATGGGGTTGCCATAAGTTGAAAGGGGATTTGAACGCACACAGGAATCATCATTAATCCAGAGCACAGTTTAAGGGCATAGCTGTACTTGGGTAGAGTGGATACATGTATATTTATATGAGTTGATGAATATTTGTTTTCTTCATGGAAACAGGCAAAGCATAGCCCGCTATAAACTTACCTGAAACACTGTCATCGTTGTCCCTATGAAGTTCTCATGAGATGTTTTGAGGGGAATATTTTCTTTGTGTTGTAAGACGACTCAGAGGAGGACTGAAGGGCTTTGGAGAAGAAAGAGACGAGAGAACAAAGAGAGAATGTGTAAATAAAAAGCAAGAACTACCCAAGTCAGTGGAGAATTCTCTTGTAAAGTGTGTGTGTATGTTCTTTCAAGTTGCCTGCTGACTTATGGCAACCCCATGAATTTCATAGGGTTTTTTTAGGCAAGGAATACTCAAGAGGTGGTTTTGTCTGTTCTTTTCTCTGAAATATAGCCTACAGCACCTGGTATTTGTTGGTAGTCTCCCATCCAAGTACTAACCAGAGCAGACCCTGCTTAGCTTCCAAGATCAGAGGGGATCTGGTGCCTTTAGGGTCCTTAGGCCCTCTTAAAGAGTGTACTAGTGACTAATTCATAGTTGGAATAAGAACTGTCAGCGCTTTGTGTGAAACATGATGACTGGCTAATATAAGTATTTCTGGACTTGAAAGGGTTCAGAGGAAAATGTCACCCCATAAATATATTCCAGAGAAAGATAAGCATTTGGAGGAAAGGTTCTAGGAAGCTGCAATGCTTGCTTAATTATCTCTAGTACAAATTAATGGGACTTAACTGTTACTTAATTTTGACATGCGTCATCTAACACGGAGAAGGGCAAAAGGTAGATTGGGATCTACTGATAGATCTCTGAGTGATATGCAATGGGTCAGTGTGAGCTTCCAGCTTCTCCCTTTTCAACCTCAGCAGGAACAGAAAGCCTGTTGTCTCACAACTTGCGGGGAGGGGGGTAGAAGGGGAGTACAAGTAGGTTTTTGTGGGAAAGGATTAGTTCTGGCTTTGAAAACAAATTTCTGGGTTGAGCATGTGCTCTAAGTTGTGTCATTCCGCATTTTTGTGCCTGGCGTTTTGAGCTAATATTTTGTACCTGACTTTGGTTAGCAGATCTTAGATAGACTGAGAGGAGATTGATAATACTATAAATACATTTAAATATGACCACTTCTATTGTAGCTAACATTGCTATCAAATGTATTCTTTGCTGGTATGCTTCCAGATGAGACTTTTACTATGTAATTTCCTGCCCCATTCACAGTTTTTTCAACTTGTAATCCCTCTCAGTTTTCTTTTGCTGCTTCTTCTGTCCTTGTTTTTCACACACATACACACACACACACACAAAACCCATTAAAGAAGAAAGGTGGAATAGCACAGGTAGAAATAAGTCCCCCTGAATCCGATGAGGAGGAGGACTAAATACCTGAAAGGCATCCAGTCTGATCCTGACTGATCTTGGAAGCTAAGGAGCATCAGTGCAGGTTCAGCCCTGATTAGAACTTGGGTGGAAGATTGTCAAAGAACACCCAGCTGCTGTAGGCTACATTTTGAAGGAAGTGCTTGGCAAGACCACCACTGAGTATTCTTTGCCTACAAAAACCCTATGAAATTCATGGAGTTATCATAAGTCAACAGGCAGCCCCAAGTCACATACACACACTCATTTGTTTGGTGGGGCCTTGTTACTGTGTTCAAACTTGCAGTCCTTAATTGAAAAAAATTGAGACTGACTTTCTACTGGTTAAGGCAGTTACCTAGCTAGATACTTGAAATCTTGTGATATTTGGCCATTGCTTTAATATTGAGTACTAATATTAAGGTAATCTCATTCATGGAGGTGAGACTCATTACATGTAGTGGTAACTGTTTTCTCAGTAAATGTGCAGACAATGGTCCTGGCAAACATACTGCAGATAAGGTAATATTGTGAGATAATAAGTTAATGTATCCATAAGGTACACTGTGTGTCTCACATAAGCACTATATTCCATGAAGTTTCACATGAGAATTATGAGTTTTTTTAATGATAGTGATAATATAAGTGAGTATTTGCATACAAGCGGCTCTGCTGTTGAAAGATGTCGTGTAAATATATGCCACCAGAAGCTGAAACTACACACAATTATCAAAGATCTAACTTTTTAAAAAAATACGTGTTCTGACAAGAGACAGTTTGCTGGATGTAGGAGTTTATTATTGATTATTTTTTGTTCTGTAACATGTAAAATCCTCTTCTGGGGGATAGCATTTTTTGAGGTGGCTATTGAACATAAAGGAATGTCATTTTTCAGAGTTCATGGATGCCATTTGAAGCCTGCTCCTCCTCTTTTTTTCCTCCTTCTGACAATCTTGTTCCATTATTCTGTTGCTTTTGTTTTTAAGATGCACCCTGTACTGAAAGCCTTTGTTTGTGGTTCCATCAGTGGGACATGCTCTACCCTGCTGTTCCAGCCTCTAGACCTGCTTAAGACCAGGCTACAGACCCTGCAACCAGCTGTCAATGGGTAAATAGTTGGCATTTCCATTAAAGACTCTTATATTCTTGGTCCAGAGGTGCAGTTTAGATTGGAGACCAACTTGGGATAGAAGATAGTACAAAGTGTTCCATATTGAGGCAAAGAAAGATCATGATAGTAAAAAATATACGCCAAGATCAATATTCAGTCTAATAAAATTCACTGATGCTGTTACATCAGTAGCTAATCAAGACTGTCTGCTCTGTGCAGGAGATTGTCATAGACTATCCATGTATCCCTTGGCTCTTGTTGAAAGTTCTGCAGTAACTTGCATGTAAATAAATATTTTTGTAGAGCTGAGAAAAATTGCAGAAGAGGGCCACCAAAATGATCAACTTTCTATGAAGAAAGTTTACAATGTTTGGAGTATTTGCTTAGAGAAACAGTGAGTAGGAGGAGCTATGATAGAGGTACATAAACATCCATGCTGTGGAAGAAACAGAAAGAGAGAAACATTTCTCTCCCCCCCCCGAGAAATCAGGGCTTCCTCTGGAGCTTAGTCATGAGAGATTCAAGATAAATGAAAGAAAGTACTTCTCTACACAGCACATTGTTACAGTGTAGAATTCACTATAATGGCTGCCAACTTGTTTGGCTTTAGGAGTGAGGTCAAAAAAAAGCATGAAACATAATGAACATAATGAAACATTGATTAATAGAATGGCTATATGTTGCTTCCACTGTCAGAGGTCATATGCCTCTGTATATCAGCTGCTGAGGAACATAAGATGAAGGATGCAGTTGCCCTCATGTGCCACTGACAGGCACCTATAGGCAACTACTTGGACATTATGTATACAGAATGTAGGCCTTTGGTCTTATCCAGCATGATTCTGGTTATGTTCACAGTGTAATTGTTGGAAGAAAAAAAATCCAATTCATACATCTGAGCCCTCTGACAACCAAGATAGGTGGATAGCATCAAAAATGGGCTGATCCTTTCAGTCATTCCCAATGACACAGCAGTGATTCTTGGGATTGTTCTGGCAACAGATGCCAGAGAGGTGAATCTATGAACTTGTGTCTAGACAAATTTAGTCAAAGGAAGATGAAAAGAATGATGTTGTAGTGCATCTCTTGGTTTGGGTGGGTTGAGTTGCTTATTGTTCTTGAATCTCTTTTTTATTCCAGGTCAGGACGTGTTGGAATGGTAACTCTGCTCTTTAAGGTTGTTCGCACAGAAAGTATACTGGGGCTGTGGAAAGGTGTTTCTCCTGTAAGTTGTCTAACAATTTGATTCTTTTATGTTGGACTTCTAGGGTGAGCTTAATTTCACAAGTCCTACTTATTGATACTGAAAATGAATGGTTCTCACATGCATGTACATGCATGTACAACAGTGGTTCAACAAAAATTACATTTGGATTAAATGTAGCGGGATTATATTTAGGGTGTACTCTGGTTTTCAGAAGCTGCCATTCCTAAAATGGGCTACACATTCTGTTGAATGGGACTGAAAAAAAAATTCTGTTTGAATATTGCCATTGCTCAGTGACCATTTTTAAAGCTTGTTTACAGGGATTCCTTACTGCTTTCCCCTTACTAGCATGGTGTGATTGCTCTGTTTCCTACACTGTCCTTGGGCTGCCCCTACAATAGTTATGTGCTATCCTTTTTCTCTTCTCCCTGTGCCCTCATAGGAGAGGGCAGGTGTGGTTATATACGGTAGGCCTTCCACATTTACAGGGGATATGTGCAGAGAACCCCCATGAAATTGAAATAACCATGAATAACTCCCCCCAGTACTCCTCCTTCCCAGCCCATGTGCCTGTGCTAGCCATTGCCAGCAGCAAGCAGCAGGCGGGAGAGGGAGAAAAAAAATCTTTCCTCCCTGCTTGCCATCTCCCCCCCTCTGCCACTGAGGCGATTGCACTGGATCTGTGGGCAGGCAGATGGTGAGCAGGAAGAATAAGATCTTTTCTTCCCCGCTTCTCATCTTCCCTCTCGCCACTGGGGCGATTGTGCCAGACCTGTGGGCAGGCAGATCTAAAGCCTGAACCCACCAGCAGCGATTGCCCCCTCTACACACCCCTGCCAGCTGCTGCCAGCGCACCCGCACCGGCAGTAGCAGAAGGCATGCAGAGAATGGGCAATCACCCACTCTACACGCCCCTGCCGGCCGCCTCCGGAGCACCTGCATGGGCAGCAGCGGCAGGGAGCATACAGAGAGTGGGCGATCGCCCCTCTGCACACCCCTGCTGGCTGCTGCCAGCACGCCCTAGCAAGCAACAGGCCAAGGGAAGCGATGATCTTTCCCCCTCCCTGCCCCTGAACAAAAGGTGAGGGAACGGGAGGGGGAGATGAGGGGAGGCAAGCCCACCCTGCGAATAATCAAATCCATAGAAGTGAAAACCGCGAATGCGGAGGGAGAACTGTATAGGTGTTCTTTTTTGCTACAAGATACAGGCTCAAATTGCTGCAAAACCATGTGCCCTTGATTGTGGGCCCACTTTTGACATATACATTAAAAATAGCTATATTTGAAAGAAGATGCTATTCTACCCCTAGGTTAGCCTCCCACCCCCCACAGTGGTACTGGATAATTCCTGTATTCCTTGACCGTTGGCCATGATGGCTGGGGCTTATGGGAATTGTAATCCAAAATGGCACAAAGTTGCCAACCCCATTGTAGTTCCCTTTGTAGTTTCTCTTGTTAATAATTTCTTCTTTTGCTTGTCATCTTTCCATAGTCCTTTGCAAGATGCATTCCTGGTGTGGGAATTTACTTCAGTACTTTATATATGATAAAACAGCATTTTCTGCTGGATCGCTCCCCTACAGCACTGGAATCTGTTTTTCTGGGCGGAACCTCACGCACTGTAGCTGTTGTTTGCATGTTGCCTATCACTGTGGTGAAAACACGGTACGAGGTGAGTTTCTGGTCTGTTTTTTAAATTCAGGAATTTTAAGAGTACCATGCTTTAAATTTAATTCATAAAGATTATTTTTGTTTTCTTTAAAGCCTAATCTAAGTACGCACTCACCCATGTTGTAGCTGTGCAATTTCAAACCTGTCTTTGCTTTTTAGAGTGGAAGGTATGGTTATGAAAGCATATGTGGTGCCCTGCGAAATATCTATCGATCAGAAGGCATTCAGGGCTTGTTTAGTGGCCTGACAGCAACACTCCTACGTGATGCACCTTTCTCTGGCATCTATCTGATGTTCTACGTACAGACCAAAAAGATTGCACCATATGGTAAGGGCCATTGCAATTTTGTCCTCTCAGTTTCCTGTCATTTGAATCGTAGAGTTTAGCTCAGGGATGAGGAACCTGTGGCTTCCAAATGCATTGCACCCAGGGTTTGTCATGCTTGACCATTGGGCGTATCGGTTGGGGCTGATTGGATTTGGAGCTCAACAACATCTAGAGGCCCATAAGTTCCCCATCCCATGTTTAGATAATGTGGAGAAAGGGTTTTTTTAATAGGATGAAGATGAGGCCTGTGCTTAACGGGAAATTGTTACAAGGTTTTATTTTTGTAGTAATTTACTTCTTACAAGTTACAGAAAGCAATTAAATTCGTTCTGTGAGAAGTGCAGTTTAGACTGTGTGCATTTTAGACATACTAGATGGTCTTAGAAAGGCAAGACGTAAAAAAGTATAGAAACTACTGTTAGGTTTTCTTGGAAAAAAATCACTAAGTATAAACTCCTCATGAATCCTATGATCCTCTTAATGGATCGGATGAATGATTGTAGCATCATCTAAGAATAAGAAGATAGTTGCTGATGTTTTAGTTTCATCTGGTGGACCAGAAGATAAAAATGTGGGGTAGGTGAAGAAAAGAATTACTAAAATCTATAAGAGAATAGGAAAGTCATACTGACAAAGAATGCCAGTGCATAAGATTTTGTTTACAAGGAAAATTCAGGAGGCCCTTGTTACCAGACTTTAACTCTTTAGAACCATGAGGAAAGGGATATAATTTTGGAAGTGAAATAAGTATCAGAGTATTAAAAACGTGTTCAAAATTGTGAAACAAAATTAGGTGAGAAGATAGTTTATTGTTGACAGCATTAATTATGATTCAGTAATTTAATTTTTTTTAAAATAATGTATATTTACTCTGTTTAACTTCTAGGAATTGGATTTTTCTTTTTTTTAAAAAATGTTGTTTTATTCTGTTATGTATTCCTTTTTCTTTATAATATGTGTTTCTCATTTTTTTTAACAACAATAATATTTATTTGTAGCTTGCTTTTTTCCCAAAATTGGGACTCGAAGAAGTTCACAATTTAAAAGAACAATACAATTCAAAACATATAAAAAGTGAGCATTAAAATAGAAAAATTATTCATGTGATTCGTGCCATATTATTAAAACAATTCAATCCTCAAGTTAAAAGAATAAAATGCAATTTAGAAAAGATAAAAAGCTGAAAAAAAACTGTTCAGTTAAAACAACACACCATCCTGTAGCCCATTCTTTAAAAATTTTGTTTTCAAAGCTTGTCAGAATAAAAAAAAAATAGCTTACTGATGGAAGGTCAACAAGGAGAGGGGATATTCTAGCTTTCCAGGGAAGGGAGTTCCAGGGTCTGGTGGCCGCCACCAAGAAGGCTCTGCCTTGCATCTCTACCAACTGTGTTTGTAATGTTGGAGGAACAGAGAGAAGAGTCTTTCCTGATGATCTCAGGGCTTGGTAGCCTCATACAGGGAGATATAGTCTGCCAGACAGCCTAGACCTGAGCCATATAGGGCTTTACCAGCACTTTGAATTGTAACCAGAAACAAACTGGCAACTGAGGGAACTGTTTTAACAAGGGAGTAGTGCGGTCTCTGTAACCTGCCCTATTTAACAGTCTGGCTGCAGCTGTTTGGACCAACTGAAATTTCCAAACATTCTTCAAAGGCAGCCCCAATTACAGTGCATTGCAGTAGTCCGAATGGGATGTATCTGAGGCATGTACCATGGTGGCCAGATCTGACATCTCAAGGAACAGGCCCAGTTGGAGCACAAACTTTAAATCTGTAAAGCAGTTTTAACTGTGCAGTTACATAATGTTTAAAAAGATGAGGCCTTGATCACTCCAAGAATGAACAGCATGTGAGGGGAAGATTTGTAGGACAGCAGTTCAGTTAGAGAAAAATTACCAATATCTTCACATCATGGGTGTTCTTAATTGCAGATTTTTGCAGTGTGAGACTTCACACTTTTTTGACATCAGTCACCTTTTGAGTTTCCTGTATGTATAATCAGAATTTCTGTGCCTGATGGAAAATCAGTATTGAGGAATGCTGTTTTTAAAACACAGATTCTTAAGTTAGATTTTTTTTCCTGTGTCTATTCTTGCCATTTATTTGTGTTCACATAGGTTAGGAAACTTTCAGCTCCTGTCTTAGGCATGTTTACTCAAGTGTAGGCTTTATTTAGTGCATGTGCACACAGGATTGCAGGAGAAAAAACTCTATATTTTGCAGAGTCAGTGACTTCATCTGCTACGTAATCTCTTTAGCCAGTTATCTAGTTAGATTACTGTTAAGACACTAAAAAGACCAAGAGTGTAGATTAGAATGCATTCCCTGAGTCAGCAATAGAATAATGTCATAGTGAAGTTGGATGTCTTTGGATCTGACTTTAGAGGCACATCTTATCTTAATTATACATATTATGCTGTAATAATTTCATAAGACTCAGTGCTTATTAGACATGCACATGCCAGTCTGGAACACCATGTGACATGAAGCTATGCTGAAACTAGAAAAGCTTTAGAGTAGAGGAAAATACATGCCATAAGGTCAGAAGAACAGGGTGTGTTAGGCTTGAAGGAAGAGATAAATCTTTGAATATTTGACCAAAAAAAAAGGAGGGTGGAAGGCTGCTTTGTTGTCCTTAAGGGGGAAAGCTGTGGATATGAAGTTAGATTTAAGCATAAGAACAATTGGACAATGTGGTATATGCTAAGGAGGATGGAATCTTCTCATTAAGTGTATATTACGGGAACATTTTTATTAATTTTTTTATTGAGTTTTATATATAAGATACCGAAACATCATGTTCTTCTTCGTAGTCTCTGTACCTCATATATTAGGAGCTTTCGCACCTGCGTGGTAGCGTTTGGAAGATTCTAGAGGTCGTTAGCTTTGGCGGGAACTCCTCCCCCACGTCGGTACTGCGCATGCTCCTCTCGCCGACTAACGGTCTCTCCTCAGTTCTTTCTTGTCCGCCTCAGCGTACAGAAGGTTCTGCTTGTTGGCTTGCGTTTTTTCCTTGTGCTTGTTGGATTTCTTGGTGTTTTGACTTCGGATTTGGATTTTTACTACCCCTCTCAGATTTCGGACTTGGCTTGGTATTCTTTTGATCGGTTTGACCCTTTTTTCTGGCTGTTGACGATTTCGGATCTTGGACTGTAGTGGCGTTCTCGGACCTCTCCTTTACCCTTGCCCCTGGTTTATGTCGGCTCTTTTCAAACGGTGCGCCTCCTGTGGAAGGAAGGTCGCCCTTTCCAACTGGCATTCTAAGTGCCTGCTCTGTTTGGGTGAGGGGCACAACGTTCAAGCCTGCCCTGTCTGTAGAGAGTTCACCCATCAGACCCTCCGTATGATGATTTTTGTTTTTCACTTTTCTGGCTCACTTCCTCCTTTCCAGACCAACTTGATCCAGCAGTTGTACCTCTAATGAACTTTGGCTGTGGAACCATTGCTGGGATTCTGGCGTCACTAGCTACTCAACCCGCTGATGTTATAAAAACCCATGTGCAACTGTCATCTAAAAAATACCTTCGGACAGGCCAGGCAATTGCCTTAATCTTTAAGGTAAGGCTGGGTTGGTTAGTTGGTTACCTAATCACATGTTTTAATCTGTTTTATCTAATCCTTCTAATGAATGCAACCATCTGCAGCCTTGTAAAATGGATTAGATGGGCGTAATTTCCTCAAGGAGGGGTGGGAAACTTATGGCTCTTCAGAAGTTGTTGGAGTCCTCCTTGCCTCTGCTAATGGGAGTTGCAATCCAGCAACTTCTGGAAGTGGCTGACTGCTGTGCGAAAGTCTTAGAAGCAAGATTTGGTTTAGGTAGGACCTACAGGAATCAGTAGTACTTAGTACTATGCTTTGTCCTTTCTTGGTAGTTCCAACAGCTGTTTGTAGGCACTTGAGGAGTGTTGGTCTGAGTCACTCTACTTCAGTACTGTCTACACCAGTGTAGGGAAATGTGTAGTCCCTACTAAATGATGGAAGATTTTATGTTAGTGTTTTTGTGAAAAGTACTTGGCTCTTACAGCTGGTGGTGCCAGAATATAATTAGATAACTAATGAAATAAGATGTGACAGCAAAATTACAGTGTCTGGGTATACAGAGCTGTAGCTGTTGTTCTGGTCACAACTAAACATCTTGGATCACCTTCAATCAGAAAGAATTCTGTAGTAACATTTCATTAGAAATGAAAAGTTGAGGGAACATAAGAGTAATAAACTGTATCTTTGTCCCTTGGATTCTAAATTTAAAAAGAGAATGATAAAACATTTTCAAGAAATTTATTAGCAGCAACTCCTTTCCTTTTCGTGGAAGGTTAGACAAGTAATAAGTGGCACATGTTTCACTCAACTACATTTGTAATGTTTATTTAATTTATATCCTGCCTTTCTTCTAGCATGAGATTCAAGGCCAGTGGCATGGGACTTGATGGCAGATCAGCAGGAGAAATAGTCAACTTTGAGCTGTTCCTACAGCATTTCAGACAGCATAACTATTGATACATTGTTTTTTGTTAGATAGTCGTGCAGATCAGTTATATACAGCTCTTTTTTTTCTGCATTTGGTTTTGCAACATGAAGTTCAATGGTCTCTGTGCCTGACTGTGATTAAGCAGTTTCTTATTGTACTGCATGGCTGCAAGGAACTCTTAACTCATTTGTATATGCATTATCAGAACTGAAAAAAAGGACTTTAGAACAAAGATCCAAACTAATTATTGGGTTGGAATATATACAATTATTTAGTTTGTTAAATGAACGCTATATCTTGGACACTTTATCTTGGGTTCTGTGGTTGACAACATGGCTGGGATCACAATATAACATAGAGTTAGAGTCCTCTGTTCTGCTATGTAGATGGCCATTGAAATTTTATTCCCACTGTTAGCAGAAAGGAAAACATTATAACACCTGTGCATGGTCATCCCCAAACTATAGTGGGCTGGCTGGTTATCTGCTACAGTGCACAAGATTTCCCTTACAGTATTAGATAAACTCTCTATTAAAAGGTAAATACTGTGGTCAACATAGAGGCACTTGACTAGCTTACCACATGTGTTAGAACCTGTCATGCATACTGCTGTATTCCATGACTGGATGGCCAAGTGAATAGCTCAAAAAGTCTGATGATTCTCTTATTTATTATTTTTCTGAACTTTTAACTTGATCTTTGTTGAGTTCAAATTAATTATGTATTGAAGACAGGAAGCCCTGTGGTCTTGGGAACAGCTGATGGTGGTGATGGAAATGGTATGATTTTCAGGAAAATATCGGTCAGTGTTGGAATTGTCCTCTAGCTCCTGCTTTGATGACAAAAGGATATAAAAATATTCACCTATTCAGGAAATGCTGGCATTACTCTAAATAGATTTCTGTTGTCCTTTGTGATGACCAATTAGCTAGAGTGAATTATGTGACTAATACAGAAGGCCATGCCTTCACTGCTGTTAACCCATAACGCTATGTAGTCACATTCACTATTTAATCCCTGACTAATTGGTGCTTAAATTCAGGGTTGAAGAATAATCTCTTAAGCAGGAAGCAAAATGTGTAGCAGAACAGTAACAATCAGCTTTGAAAAGTGTTGATGTTCCTACATCAAGGGTGTTTGGGTGGGAGGGGAAAGAAATACATCTGACTACCTAAAGAACTAATTTTGACTTGACTTTTACGGCCTTCATGTACCATAGAATTATTGAAGAGTTTAAATGGCTAAGATAATGATAATACTTGCTCCTTTCTCTTGCAGGACTATGGATTGACTGGTTTTTTCCGTGGGGCTGTCCCAAGGGCCTTGCGACGCACACTGATGGCAGCAATGGCATGGACCGTATATGAACAGATGATGTCTAAAATGGGCTTGAAATCTTGAATGGGACAATTTGGACTGGAAGAATTTGCTTGAAGAAGGAAATGAATTTGTTCTTCTGTTCACTGTGATTGCTTGGCGAGCCTGGCATTCACTACCTGGGAGCTGACTTATTCTCATAGGAAAACATTACCTGATACCTGAGATGAAGAACAAGGGACTTCAGACGTGGGCCTGAGGGAGCAAAATACTGCTTTGGTCAAGATGGGAGCAGCATTCCAGAAAGACTGTGCCTTACTGGACTTTGGAAAGCATACCAATCTTGATATTGTGTGTATGTGTGAATGAAGACCCAGCTTCTTTAGAGGAACTGTATTTGGAAAGTCTCTCTT
This sequence comes from Iguana delicatissima, assembly GCA_948472985.1. Lineage (NCBI taxonomy): Eukaryota > Metazoa > Chordata > Lepidosauria > Squamata > Iguanidae > Iguana > Iguana delicatissima. Next base: position 30,261 of record CAOKZL010004402.1, read on the forward strand.
ATCCAGTTATTCTGGGCAGCTTTTACAGAGAATATGGTGAAATTTCTGACAAGAGGAGCATGGACAGTTGAGAGTTTTGAATCTAGCAATGACACTATTTTCTTTTAGCTCCAGTCTCCATAACTGTGTGATGTCTCTTCTTTTTCGTCATGTCTTCAAAATGTATTTATTGTAAACCAACAGAACAGATAGAGAGGAGAGTGTGACAAACGATTGTTGCAATACCATTTTGTTCATTGGTTGATTAGCGCAGTAGCTTTTTATGCTAAGCTTTAAGAGCAACTGAACACTGTACCTGACAGCAACACTGAACGACATGATCGTGTTCCTTACAGCAGGGCTGGGGCATGTGTGGTCCTCTAGATGTTGGTGGATTGTAGCTCTCATAATTCCTCACCTTTTACTGTCCTGGCTAATGAGCTATGTTCCAACATCTCCTGTCTCATGGGAAAATGTTAGTGTACTCAGCACTGTCATCCACTTCCATTTCATCTACATAAATGGTCTTTTTTAAGCACTCCTTAAAAGTGGTCAGAATGATTGAAGTTCTAGTCTAACATTTGGAAAGCCTCACAGATTTCTCATCCCCTAGGGTAAATGTTGCTGTTAGGCTGCTCGTTTGTTTTGCTTTGTCCTAGCTGATTGCTGCTTTTTCCTGTGTACTCTTTACTCCAAGGATCAGCTTTAGAGGTTATGTTGCAGTGTTATAGTTGTCTGAGGACAGCCTTCAACCTGACACCCTGCAGATTTGTTGGGACATGATTCTCATCATTCTCAGCCAGTATCACCAGTGACAAGGGTGATGGGTGTGGCAGCTCAGCATGTTTGGGGGATGGTGGTTTGAATATGGATGAGGAGCATAAGATCTTCCAGTTATTTGATTGCAAGTCCCATCAGCATACAGTAGTTAATGATGAATGATGGGCATTATAGTCCAACAGCAGCTAGAGCACCACATATTGAGCAGACTGTTCCGGGGGTGGGTGAAAAAGATAAATGAAGGAAAAAAACCATTTGAAATGATGGCATATTAATAATGGCTTTATGGAATTGAATAGCAGTGTTTCCACGTTAGCAAGAAGCTTCCTTGCTCTTCCCAAAGACTTGTGGCCTGATGTCTAATTAGAGAACTTGATTGTTTGAACAATGACTCCATTTTATTTCTGAGTGTTTTCAGCTATCTCTTTTGTTAATAAAGCACTGTATTTTTTTTTAATTCCATGTTATGTAAAGCTATTTTTCCCTCTTAGTTTTCTTCCTTTTCATTTTGGTTGGTGATTCTGTAACTTGAAAACAAAGCCTGACAGGTGTCAGAAAGCTCAAACATCAGGACCTTTTCTAAATGCACTTTTTTTTAAAAGCATAACTTCAAGCAAATGGTTGCAAAAGCATTTATCATTGGCTAGGCTGGACATTTAATTTAAACTTCTCTTTTAAGGTTAATTAAAGAGCTTCATAAAACCACATGCATAAGTTAAAAGCTTTACATTTCAGATAGCGTTTGTATCCAAAACGTTTTCAAATCAAGATGGGTTGCACTTAGGCGTACATGGACCTGAACTGCAGAAAATTTTCATCAATGTGGAATATGAAATTTGGAGAGCAATGTTACATTTAAATAACGCACCCTGGGAAGACTGGTGCTATTGTACTTATATTCTACACATATTAGGCCAGTGGTTCTCAACCTGTGGGTCCCCAGATGTTTGTGGACTTCAGTTCCCAGAAGCCCCAGCCACTATGGTCAATGCTCAGGGCTTCTGGGAGCTGAAGTCTAGAAACATCTGGGGACCCACAGGTTGAGAACCACTGTATTAGGCCCAAGAAGAAAGCTTGATTAAAAAATCACCAAATGGTGAAAAAATGGTAGCTGAGCCTTCAGTATCCAGGGAAATCCTGTTAAAGGCCTACAGTACAGAACACTGCTGTATTGGCAGTGCTGCCTACATGCCAGCTGATTGCAATAACCCATCCCTCCTTCACAAAGATGCTACATCCATACCTCTGGCAAAGGCAGTAATAAGTCCTGTTACTTCCAGTCCCCAGACATCCCATGAAACATTCCTTGGGATGAGTGTGCAAGACTCACTGTGAGGGGGAAAAGCTCCTTACTCAAGTACCTAAAAGGGCCAGGAGATGCAACAAAGAAGGGCCTGCACCCACCCATTGATGACAACAACCTCCAGTGGCAATATGAAGACATACATATGACTTATATTGGGGTGGACAATTTATGGTCCTCCACCTGTTGTCACACTGCGACTTCCATGAGCCCTAGCCAGGATAGCCAGTAAGAGGGATAATAGGAGTTGAATTACAACGTTTGGAGGAGTACATGTACCTTGACTCACATAAAAGGCAATGGAGAAAGATGACCACACTTTATGTTCTTGGGCAAAACTCATGTCAGGTGCACAAGAAGATGCTCTCTACCCGCAGGGCTTTCCAAATGGTGTGCCGTGACACATTAGTGTCACCTTAGTGTGTCACCTGAAGTGCATAGGTGTGTCACCTAAAATCTTGGAAGTATGTGTTATTATTAAGTCATATATTTTCAAAAAATATATGAAAGGTTTTCATGAGATATTTTGTGTCCCCATATATTTTATTACAATTTATGTATGTGTCTGTATCTCTTACAAGGGGTTAGTTTAACCTCCGGTTTGCTAGTAAAACTGAAATTAGTGTGTCACAAAATGACGCATATCTAAAAAGTTTGTCACTAACATGGAAAGTTTGCAAAGCTCTGCTCTACCCTCATGTTCTAATGATAAATTCCTAGCCACAGAAGCAGACAGGAAATAAATGCAACGTGTGTCTTCAGCTTGTTGACCCAATGTGTACAAGGAGCAAATACGATGTGCAAGAGGATGTGGTCAAATGAAACAACCCATATTTTACATGCTGGAGTTTCAGGTCCATCTTAGACAATGCCTTGCCACTGTTTATGTAGATGCTGGAGACATCTGTTTTGGTGTCAGAATCTTCTGGGCTGTTCTTTACTCACTTTTATGGAGTACATAAAGGAATAATTGAGTGTGGAGTGAATGGATTTCTAATGAGGATGAGTGCTCTCTGAGATGACTGAACAATTTTACATTCAGGAGATTAAAGCTGATAGGCAGAGTTTCCTTCTCTGGACAACAGTGGAACAAAAATGTGGGCCCATATGCAGACTTTTATATGGATTATCTTCATTATGAGTAGACTTGAATGTACTGTGCTGCTTCACAATGTCACCTCTGAGTAGACATGCAGAAAGATTTGTGTAGGGGCGGGGGTGGTTCTTCATCGTTGATATCCAAAGGACTGAAGTTTACATTCCTCCAGAATTTACTGCTATGTTCCAAAGACATGTTTTTCTGTGTGGCTATGAGGATATTATCACCCTCATCTCATCCCCACTGACTCAGCTTTACATATATGCTCTATGGCAGAGCTTTCCAAATGTTTCATTTTGGTGACACACTTTTTGGACATGCATCATTTCACGACACAGTAATTCAGTTTTACTAGCAAACCAGAGGTTAAATAGCAGGAAAGGCAACTCTCCCACCTGATCCTGGCTCGCTGCCATTGCCTTCACTGAGAAAAGACCCTGACAAGGGCTCAGCAGCAGGAAAGGCAGCCCCCCTACCTGATCCTGGGTCGCTTCTGTTGTCCTTGTCGAGGAAGGACCCTTGTGAGGACAGCAGCAGTGGGAAAGGCAGTACCCCTACCTGATCCCGGTCCACTGCTACGGCGGTTTGGGTGGGGCATCTTTCTCAGCCCAGGGAGGCAAACACACCTACAGACTTCAGGCGACACACTGATGTATTGTGACGCACCATTGAGGAAAGCCCTGCTCTATGTTTTGTTTGTTTTTTGTTTTGGTAATAAATTGTAATGGATGGCTGCTGTTCTTGTTCACATTGCATGGGGATCTCTGCACCTTTTGCATTCATGATATTAAAGCCATTTGATTGTTTCTGTGCAATAGGCGTTCTTGCTGGAATGGATGAAGGGGAAGTAAACAAACTAGTTCTAGCGCTTGCCAGTGGGGGCTGGTGCCCACTGTGGCTAGAGAGGCATAGCCAAAGGGACACTAGGGGCAGATCAGTCTTTCAAATCTAGCCCATGTGACAGGGGAAATTGGAATGCATGAACTTTTAGATAATAAACTACACAAAAGCACTTTGGGTTCCCCTTCTGTCATACATAATATAAAAGGCATACCTTATTATATATTATATGCAGAGAAATGGATCAAAACAGCTAGCTGTCTTCATTTTTGGACTCACTTTGGGATTGTACCCCAAGGGACTGTCATGATGTACAGCTGTACTACAAAACTGATCACTACCACCAGCTGACAAACAGGCTAGAGTTAGGGTTTTATCAGATGAGACCTTGGTTGGGATGCTTTTTCTTATCAGCCCCAGACAGCAGCAGTCTGAAGAAATACAAATAGGAGGATGCATGAGCTAGCAGATTCCAAATCTCCATGCATCTGTTCTGTTCTTGCGTATACAGAAGACTAGCCCTACTTCCTGTATATTAAAGAAGAGGGCTAGGGGCATGTGTATTTAATAATATACCTACCTTTTACAAGGAGAAGTTGCAGTTCATACCCTTATTCCATACCCAGAGAAATATAAGCATTTTTTTTTTTTGCAGCTGAATGCTTCAAATGTTATTTTTATTTATTTGGTGTTAACTTGCTTACATATGTTTAAAAATAGGTCTATAACAGGGAGAAATAGAAGGAAAGGTAATACTAGAATTACAACTGTGCTACAGGCCAAATAAGAATATAGTCAAACATAGACCTTGAAATTCAGGAAAGTATTAGGAAAGTATCAGGAAAGTATCTTGCATTGTGGGGGCTATTTCTGCATCGCAAGGGGTTTGGCCCCTTGTGGTCTCTTCTATGATTTTATAATTTTACCAAGCTCAGGGAAACAGTGAGTAGAATTCCATGGCTAAAGATACTAAAAGAAAAAGACACCTAGCAACAGTGGGAGTTCATGAAGAACGATTGCAAAATGCACAATCACAAACAATGCCAAGGAAGAAGAAAAATAAGAAAAATCTGAAAAAGCAAATATGGCTGTACAGCAAACTCAGGGAAGAAGTGAAAATTTTAAAGAGAGACTGTATAAAGGAAGAATGAAATGGAAGGAAGAATGAATCACAGAAGAAGAGTACAAATGTCTAGCCCAAGCTTGCAGGAATAGTATAAGCAAAGCTAAAGCTCAGAGTGAGCTGAGACTGGCTAGGGAAGTAGGAAGCAACAAAAAGGGGCTGGTGGGTTCAGATACATTTGAAGCAAGAGAATGAATGGTGGGGCCATTGCTTGGTAAGGATTGCAAAATGCTAACAAATCACAACAAAAAGAAAGAAACAACACCTATTTTGCATCTTTTTTTCCCCCAAAAAAGAAAACTGTGTGCTTCCATACTTAAGCAGAGATCTTGGTAAGGGATCCATGTTGTGAAGCAAGATTGATACGGAAATCCCGAAAAGGCCGGAAATCCCCTAGTTAGTCTAAATTAGTTAAAATCTGCAGGACCAGATGAACTGCATCCCAGAGTACTGAAGGAACTTGTTGATGTATATTCTGAACCACTTGTCATCATTTTTGAGAAATTTTAGAGAAGAGGTGAGGTGACAGAGGGCTGGAGAAGAGCAAACATTTTCCCTCTAAACTACAAACTACAAACCAGTCATCCTGACTTCAATACTAAGGGGAAAAATTGATTTTAAAGAAGTCAATTTGCAAGTATCTCGATGACAATTAATTGATCAGTAGGAGCCTGCATAGGTTTGTCAAGAACAAATTAGCCATGTTCAGTCTACTGGGTTGGAATGGTGGACCAAAAGCCACTCCTGTAGCTGTCCCACTTCAGTGATCACCCACCAAAGTGAATTTGGATCAGTAAAAAGTTATCCTTGGATCAAAGTGAGACGGGAGGATTATCCATGAGGGTTTACAAGCCCCTGTTCCTGGTGATTTAATTGTCACCTTGATGGTGAGAGACTGTGGGTGGAATGGAAGAGACCAAGGCTGGAAATTTCTCCTGCTGCAGAAGAAGCCTGCCAGCTGATGACCAAGGTCCTGGGTAACCTACTTTCTTAATTAAGAACAACAAAATCATGGGACTATGCTTAAAGAGAGACTTTCTGGTGAGATAACACGTCTCTTCTCGTGACAGAGACTGGTTTCATGAAGAAGAGACTGAGTAGTGTCTGACTTTGGCATTATTAGCAAAAAGTTAGGAATTGGGGGGATTTTGACAGAGAAACTGAAGAATAAAAAGGATTTCGATAATAAAGTCAAGAATAAAAAGAATAATAAGAATGTGAGAATATGTTTTGTTTATTTTTGAAAAGTGGGAGAGATCCCATGCAGCTGGCATAGCAAAACAACAGATAAGCAGGCAACTGGCATTGCTACTGTATTGAGTATAATATCAGTGAACTTAATTTCCAGATCATAGAAAAGAATTTACTGGACAGTAATGATATGAAGGCTTAACAAAAATGATTGTGTTTGGGAAAAGATTTTGAAAACCCAGAGGAGCAAGCAGTTTGGGATGATATATATAAAGAGCTGATATCACTGAAAGAGATGATGAAGAATAAAAACTGATGGGAAACTTCTGGAGAAGCTGAGGATAATATTGTACAGGAGGCTTGCAAAGACCACAAGCAGGCTCAAGCTGCAATAGAAATTTTCAAGAAGGAAAGAGGTGGCCTTCGTCTCTTAGAGAAAAATGAAGAACTTGGAGGAATCAGCTGAGACCAAGAAATTTAATACGAGAGGGAAGAAGGAACATTTAAAGAATTTTACTGAAATTAAAGGCATCTAGGCTGGAGAAGATATGGGAATTTGGGAAGATAAAGGATCTAAAAGAGAAAAGATTAAGAGAGAAAGGGGACTTCTATAGAGAGCTGAAGCAGATTTGCATAAAACAACGTATTTATTTCAGGATTTGTCTGTTTGCCTGAGTTATGCCTAATTTCCACAAGGGCTGAGACTAGGTAGGAAACCTTGGGTTAGTTATAATATCTGTAACTGGATTATAGAAAACATGTAGCTCAATTAGTTAATTGATGAGGAAGGTTTGATTAATAAAAATGAAATATGGGTATAAAGTTGCTTCTGGGCTATATTATTATTGTAATGTCAAAGGAGAAGAATGGTAGTTGAAATTGCCTGGATTAATAGATTACAGAAAAACCATTGGTGATCTATTCAAAGCAATGAGAATCTTTAAATCTTTAAAAGAGATCCGTCGTGCAAACAAGAGGCCAAGCTGACCCTCTTTTTCTCTTGCCTGGGCTCCCTTCCAGTTTCTCTACTGCTCCTAAGCAAGTAGGGGAGGAGAGAAACTCTGAGCATGTGCTGACGGTTGGCCTGCAGCCCCACCTCACTCTCTCTATTCATGACCATGTATTTCTTAAAAAATCTGACAAAGCTGAGTAACATTTTCTCCTGCCTGGGCTTAGCTTTCGTACACCGAGAAACAAACACTTTTATGACTGCTTTGTTTCCAGGTATGAGTCCGGAAAGCACAGTTACCTTGGGGTGCCTGGCAGAAAAGAAAGAGCCTGGGAAACGTCTGGTTCAGATACTCTCTTGTGTTCGAGCTAGGTGCTGGCATGAACTTCTGCAGTTGCCTGGGAATGGAGGCTTATCTGCTCTGGGGGAGGAGGAGCCGGCTCCTTGGAGCCTGTCTCCCCTTTGGGGGCCTGTGGAGCCAAGCGTCCGGGGGCCCCTCTTCCTGCTGCCCGGCCTTGGGTCGGGGAAAGCTGTGAGGACAGCTGGGTGGATTGGAAGTGGGGGGCGGAGAGCAGGGGGTGTGGCCGTGGTGTTTGTCCTGGGTGGGCCTGCGCGCTCTGGCAGGCAGTCCCTGCTGGCCTGGGAAAAGGAGGCCGAGTGTCCGGTGCCCAGCGTCCCGGCAAGGCACGGGGCACGAAAGCGGTGTGGCGGCGGGAGGGCCGGGCGGGCGTCCAGCAGGAGGCTGGGCGGCCCGTGCTTTCAGCTGCCCCCTGACGGCCGGGCTCGGCGTGGTGGGGAGGCGGTGCGGCCGTCTGTCTAGCGTGGGGCGGTCCTTTCCTGCCCGAGAGGAGGAGGGCGAGGAGGCGGGGCCGTGAGGCGGTGGCCAACAGGAGGAGCTAGCTAGCGTCGTGGGGCTGGCGGAGCTGCATGGAGCTGAAGGGAGGGAAAAGGAGCAGCCCGGCTGCCTACGGCCATACCACCCTGAACACGCCCGATCTCGTCTGATCTCGGAAGCTAAGCAGGGTCGGGCCTGGTTAGTACTTGGATGGGAGACCGCCTGGGAATACCGGGTGCTGTAGGCTTTTTCTTCTTCCTTCCCCTTCTTTCAAGCTCCCACACGCACGCTCTCCCAAACCAAGAACCTTTTATCCAGAAACAAACCGAAAAGACAGACAAGGCCTGACAATTCCCCCTGCCCTTTCCAACCGCCCCTACAAGCAAAACGACTCACCCTCTCGGGAGGCCGCATGGATCCCACCCTCTCTGCCTCCCCTCTGGTCACCCCTCAGACGAACCCACCCGTGGCCAGGGCCCTGAATTTCCATTCCCGGGCTGTCCGAGGCCTTGGGCCTGGGACGGGGGAGGCCGGCTCGGCAGAGCCCTTCTCAGGGCCTGCCGACAACTCCACCTCACACGCGCCTGGCTTTCTCACTGCCCAACACCTCTTCCTCCTCTTCCGAACTCCGACCGGTCCCCTCTCCCTTTTATGCAAGGGGCCATCCTTTGATGGGACGCATTCAGACGGACGTTCATTCAGCTCTCTCAAAGAGTTCACTCAGACAGGAGAGGAGCCGTCTCTCTCTCTCTGTCTATCGGAGGAAACATTGCAGGCTTCGCCTGGCCAGTGTTCACAAAACTGGAAATATCTGTAGCTGGTAAAGCCTGCCGACACACTGCTTTCTATTCCTTCGACGTCCATGGCAGACAACGGTCAACGAGGAATGAGATTTTATTTCCAAAAAAGAACCGGCCGAAAGCCCCACCAAATCCATCCGGTGGCGATTCTCCCCCTTCATTTGACGGGGCGGCTGAAAGGAAGCGTCCTCCCCACGTCGAGGCCTAGCGGCCCCCGGAATCGTTCCCTCAGCAAGGGCGCCAGCCAGCAGAAAGCGCTGCAGAATCGAACTTGGGGCAGAGGGGCTTTGGACCGAGGCCTCTTTGAGACGCAGGCGTTTTGTCTCGGCAGAGAGACATCGCCCGCTTTCCTTTCTCAGGGGGCCCGGCCTGGGCCTGGCAGGGCTCCCACCAGCTGAAGGCATGCGAAAGAAGGAGCCCGGCTGCCTTGTTGAGACCACCCTGAGCAGGGCCGAGGGCGGCGGATCTCGGCTGCTAAGCAGGACCGGGCCCGGTTAGTGCTGGGATGGGAGGCCGCCTGGGAAGACCGGGGGTTGTAGGCTTTTTGCTCCTTCCCTCTCCCTCTTGACACACCCATTCCGAACGGAAGACCGTTTTAGCC
>CAOKZL010004403.1:0-31061 GCA_948472985.1 Iguana delicatissima
TCACGGAAGGTGAAAGGAGAAGGTGTAAGTGGTTGCTGGTATATATGCTAATAGTTTATAAAATATTAAGTCTGTAATATAATAAATATAGTAATTGAAATTGTGATAATTTAGAATTTATGTATGTATGTATATATGTTAAATTTTTTCTTTTTTCATGTTTTTTTGTTTGTTTTCGGTTTCTTTTTATGTCATCTATGTCTTGTTTTTGTTTTATTTTGTTTTGCTTGTTTTTTTGTTGTGTGTTTTTTTTTCTTTGAATGTCTAGTTGTTTTTAATGTAAAGTTGTGGTTATAGTGTTTGTCATTTTGTTTTTATTTGAAATAAATAAAGCTATTTTAATAATAATGAAAAAAATCTTTTTCTCTGATGGTTTCTTTTGTAGTTCTATCTCTTTCCTTCGAATTGATTCATTTATCCATTGTATCTTCTCTTTTCTCTTTCTATTCACTTCTCCCTTTTTGCTGGATAAAAAAACCTCTAACAACCTCTTTGCCAGCATCCCATGTTGTTTGGAGATTAACCTCTCCTGGAGTATTTTCCAAAAAATAGTTGTGTAAAACTTCTTTAGCTTTTCCCACAATTTTCTCATCTCTTAATAAGTGCTCATTGAGATGCCAGTTATATTCAGTTTTTCTTCTTTTAAAGTTCATAACAATAGCATTATGGTCTGAAAATGTGCCAGGTTGAGCTTCCATAGATTTTACCTGTGCACATAAAGATTTTGAAACAAAAAACATATCAATTCGCGAAAAAGATGCATGCGATTCAGAGTAAAAGGTGTACATTTGTGTTTTCCCATATGGAAACCTCCATAAATTGACTGTTTCTGTGTCTCGTATCAGATTTTCAAAAGATATAGGTAGCTTGCCTTGACTCTTTATTTTTTTATCTGATTTTCTATCTAGGGATGGAAATACCCCCCCATTCCAATCACCCATCAGAATCATTTGGTCATATTTTTCTATCCATAATCTGGTTCGGAGTTCTTTATAAAATTTCTCTTTTCCGTTATGCGGACCATAAACACCCACCAGCAGTAGTTTTTGCACTTGCCAATCAATTTCTACTGCTACATATGGGCCCATTTCATTTCGAAAGATTTCTTTAGATGGGATTCTTTCACTTACATACATAACTACCCCTCGCTTCTTCTCATTGGACAATGACATATATTCTTTCCCAAATTTCCTGTTTCTTAAAAGGTGTTCCTTGGCTCACTTAATTCTAGTTTCTTGTAGGCAAATCACATCCATCTTTTTTTTGCCCAGACAATGGAAAATCTTTCATCTTTTTTCCAGTGTACATATACTCTTAATGTTCCATGACCAAATCTTTACTCCCCCTTTTGTTGTGTTCTTATGCAATTGAGTCATCTCGCTCAGTTAACAACAGTATCGATGTCATAAAGCTACCTTGTTTTACAGAGTCTCCTTCAATTAAATCCTTTTGCTTTATTTTTTGCAGCTCTTCCTCCAAGCTTTCTTGTGAGGGGGTCGAAGTTACTTTTTCACCTACGTCTTCCTCTAAAATTTTACCCCCTTCTGCTCCAATCAATTCTTCCTCTGATTGTTGCATCTTTTCAGCAAAGTTTTTGCCATATCTTATCAGAAAATCTTTAGCTTCTTGTATCGATGAAATCACAAATAATTTTTTCCGAATCGGAAAGTCACACCTTCCAATCTTGCCCATCTATATTGAATTCCATTCTGACGTAATTTGGAAGTTAAAAAGTTATAATCTCGTCTTTTCTGAAGTATTCTTGTTGGTATATCTTTATATAATTGCAGCTTCTGACCTTTCACTTCAATTCTTGATTTAATGTTGGCCTGGAGGATAAGGTCTCTTGTTGACTTCCTTACACATGAAATCAGCACATCCCTCGGACGTTCTTCTCTTTTATTTCTTAAGGGGCCAATCCTAAAAATTCTGTCTATTTCCCAGTCCAATGTTTGAGAGTCCATCTCAATCAAATTTGCTAACACTGGAATTAGAATCTTTCTAAGATCTTCAGAGCTTTGCTCTTCTAATCCGCGGATCTTCAACGAGTTCTCTCTCATCTTAAGCTCCATTAATGTCTCTCATCTATATCCTTTTCGTGTTCCCATGTTAATGTTGCACACTTCTCCTGAATCATTTTCAATTCTTCCTCCAACTTCTCCACTCTTCCTGTAGTTCCCTTAATCTCCTCAGAAAGGTTATTAATTGTTTCCTTTATTTCTTTAAATTCTTTCTTGAAATCTGACTTTATCTCGCTGCGTAAATCTCTCATATCTTTTCTCCATTCTGTTTTCATTTCCACTGTTCTGCTCTCATTTGTGTCTGCTCAGTTGCATCAATCTAATCTCTTCCAAAATTAAATTCTGTTCTGTTTGTTTAGGTGTTGTAGTTATTGCTAGTGTTGATTGTCTTGAGTCAAGCGGTTGCCTTTTATTTGTTTTGCCATCTTTGATTTAGATCTCATGTCCATACAGATAAATCAAATGAATCAAATGGACGTATCTTCTTCCCTTCCCTAATGCCACCTCCCTAGTTTACAAGCTTAAATTCATGTCCATTATCCTATTCACTTTTTTTTATTGAAAAAATAAAAAAATAAAAAATGAGGTTATACCCACAAATCTAATTATTCATATAATGATATACAATCAGTCCCTAGTTGGTTTTATCTTTCATTCATTCAAATCTCCTCCCCCCATGTAATTCATTGTTTCATCTTTTCACTACAATTCAGTTTCAGTTCATTTCCTCAATTCAATTCATCTCAGTTAAATCAGTTCAAATCAATTTAACCCCAATCAAATCATTTCCTTTTTAAATCAAATCAATCCAATTCTATTCACAACAAGCTATATAAAACTCTACAGTACAGCTAACCCCAATTCCTTAACTTATCTGATTTTCCAATCATCTATTATTTTTAGAAATCAATCACTACAGCAATTTATTCCCCGAAACAACATCTTCAAAAATATTTAATTCCAATATTGTATTCTATTATTCTGTATCAGTTTCCACTCTATACATGTAATTTAGTGCTCTATTTGATTGCTAAGGGATCTAATACACTCTTACAACTTTCTTTCTCATTCCCTTCTATACTAGTAGCTATGAAGTTATATAAACTCTGTCCTCCTTTCTTCCCACTTCCCTCGCAATTTACTCTGCGCACTGGCCTGTGCGCCGATTCTTCTCCGCGCACTGACCTGTACACCGATTCCTCTCCACCCTCCGTCCTGCACTCTGATTCCTCTCCGCGCACCGGTCTGTACGCCCAAAACCACCCCGCTAATTCACATGTCAAGCTTCGTTTTCCCCCACTCAAATCTCCAGATCATTCGTCTCACCTTCTCTATATCCTTCTATGCATCCCTTTTCGCCACTTTCTCCAGCTAAATCCTTCTCCACTCCGGGGCAGGGTCTGATCTTGCTGTTAGCCTCTCGCACCAGTCTGTGTGTCTGCACCCTCCTGTCTTCAGCCAGCACTTCAAAGCACCACCGCCGCCATTTCCTCCCCCCGTCCCGAATCTTGCCTACCAATCACTTCTCTCAAATATTCTTCCTGCTGTGCCACTCCAAATCGCGATCAGCATCTTAAAGTTTATTTAAGATATTTTTCCCTCTCTTTAAAGAAGATGAAAAAAAGGTGGGGGAAAGATTTCTTTTGAGCTGAGCGTTTAACCTCTTCTGTTTATACTCCCCCTCTCTTCTGAACTCCGGTGCATTTAGCACCACTCATGCCCATACATTAAAAATTAATTTTAGAAGATTTCTTTCTTACCAAAATAATCCAATAAAGCAGAGGGGTGGGGACTTTTCCATTTGATGTCCAAATCACAAAAATATTAATCCCATTCACAAACCACCAGGAAGAGAAGAGAAAAAAGAAAAAAAAAAAGAATCAGCTGTTGATTTCAGAGTTTAGTTAACTACTCTCTGTCTCATTAAATCCAATACGGATCCACTCTTGTTTACAGATTATGATAGTCAGTTTTAGAAAAGAGGAATGAAAGTTCAAATATCACCTTATTTGCAGAGCTAGCAATGCCTCTCTCTACAGTGATCAGATCGCCCTGGCACCAGTCCGATCAAGTGGTTTTAAAAAACCGCGACAAAGACATGCTGAGATCAAGCTCAGCTACTTTTACGACGATGGCTGCCATCCGACTCCCCCGCTTGAGTGGATCTGATAATTTCTCACACTTGAGCAAGGAAGGAAACGAGTCTCCGTGGCCCCGTTCGAGTTCTCTTCTTACCGGAGAACTTTTTGAGGTGTTTTCTTTCTTCAGACACCTCTAGTCGTGAAATGCGATGAGTTCTCTCCGGAGCTGGAGAGGAGTCACCTTCTCTTTGCCATTGCGGAACCGGAAATCCATGCTTTCTTCTTTTTCTTGTGCTATCTTTTCGGCCAAACAGAAATACTATACTTCTCTGATTCATGCTAATGCATGATGCCTGTAGCGTCTCTTTCATACCCTTAATTCTCTTTTAAACCCTCCCCTCAACCTTCTCTTTAAGCATTCTCTGCTGACGATTTTGCAACTTTCTTTTTAAAAAAAAAATTGAAAATATCTATTTGGATCTTGCTGCTCCTGAACTTTTTTCATTACCAGCATATCAAATGCCTGTTTTCCTTCTACATCTACTTTCCCCCATTAGAAGAATTATCCAAAATGGTGATGTCTTCAAATCCTTATACCTACTCTCTTAATCCTGTACCTCCTTGCTTCTTAATTAACAGTGGCCCCCACTATTCTCCCTTTTCTTCTCCATATTATTAGTCTTCCCTTTTCCGCTGGTTCATTTCCTTCTATGGTTTTTCCAATCCTTAAAAAGCCTTCACTTGATCCATGTTCTCTTTCTAATTATTGCTCTGTTTCATTGGAAAATTTTGGAACATGTTTTTTTATGTGTGTTGCCTTGACTTTCTTTTTTCATATCTTTGTAATGGATCCTTTTCAAAACAGATTTCATCCTTTGCACTCTAAAAAGACAGTTGCTACAAAAATCACAGATGATCTCTTTTAGGTGAAGTCAAAAGGCCTGTATTCAGACTTTATTCTTCTTGACTTCCCTGAAGCTTTTGATATAGTTGATTTTTTTAAATTCTTTTCATGACCTAGGGTTTACTGTTTCAGTCCATAGCTGGTTCACATCTTATCTCTGGTCATTTAGTGTACTATCAGAAGATCATTTATCTTCTTCTTTTTCCCTTTTCCTGGGGTTCTACAGAGTGCTGTTCTGAACCCCTTGTTGCTTTAAGTACTGTTATCAGTTCATATGGTTTTTGATATCATCTTTAAGCTGACGATACTCAGTTATATTTTTCTATTTCAGAAATCTCTTTTGACATTGAATGTCGTATTACAGCTTGTCTTTCTGCTATCTCATCATGTATGCTACATCGTCACTTAAAACTTAACACAGCAAAGAACGAACTACTTGTTTTACCTCCAGAACTTTATTTACAACATACATTCTTTATCACTGATAAAAAAATGTTCCCATCTATCTTCTGAAGAAAGTACGTAGTCTTGGTGTTAGTTTTTGACTCTTCATCTTTTGTTCGTCACACTGAGGCTATAGCAAAGTCATGTTGATTTTTTTCTTTCTAATTTTGTCAAAATCATACGTTTTCTTTCTGCTTCCTCTGCTAAGACTTTAATTCATGTGTTGGTCATTTCCTCATCTTGATTACTGTAATCATCTTCGGACTGGATTTCCATTATCTCACCTTAGGCCCTTTCCACACAGGGGGAAAAACATGGGGTAGGGCGACCTCACCTGGAAGTCGTCCACACCGTGGAGTACGCGAGGGCGGTTAGAAATGTGGAGGTTCCACACCTCAAACCGCCCTCATGCGGCCATGGGGGGTGGCACTGTGTGTTTTTGTAACATGTGCGCGCTAGCCCGTCGCAGCGCCCCGTGTGGAATTGCAGGGACGCGTAAGCGTGTCCCTGCAGAGCTGCCCAGGGGTGGGCTTCTGGCTGGCGCACTTCTTCGATTGGCAGAGAGCCGCTGGAAGCTGCCAGCCGCCATTTTGGGCGCCGCTGGACGCTTCTGGATACCTCCGGACGCCGCTGCCATGTAGAGCGGCGAATGCGCACTGCTCCCCATGGCGACGGAGCTACCCGCATTGAGGTAAGCTCTGTTTCCATGTGCGCCACCCCATTTCCCCGTGTTTCACACACACACACCCGTGTGGAAAGGGCCTTAGTCTTCTGGTTTTTGTTCAACATTCTGCTGCTAAGATTTTCCTTTTGGCTCATCATTTTGATCATGTTATTCCATTTTTGATAGCTCTTCTTTGCTTAGCCATCCCTTCTAATATTCAGTATAAGGTCCTTGTTTTGACATTCAAAGCCCTACACAAGCTAGTTCCTCATTATCTTTCTGTCCTTATTTCTTTTAACTGGACTGCTCAAGATCTGTGTTCCATGAACTCTAGGCTCCCCATGCCAACCAATGGGTTCATTTCACCCTTTCTCACTCACTGCTTCTTACTCTTGGAATTGCATCCCTGAACATTTATGGATTGCTCCTTCCCTTATATATAGTTACAGTTATATCAGTCATAAGATCACTTAAAACCCTTTTTCTTTTCAAAAGCTTTTGGAGTTTAGTTGAATTTTGTTTTATAATTATATAGGTTGATTACATGCACTTAGAATCATAGAATCATAGAAATGTAGAGTTGGAAGAGACCACAAGGGCCATCCAGTCCAACCCCCTGCCATGCAGGAAAACCCTCAAAGCACTCCCGACAAGTGGCCATCCAGCCTCCGCTTAAAAACCTCCAAAGAAGGAGACTCCACCACACTCTGTGGCAGCACATTCCACTGTCAGACAGCCCTGACTGTCAGGAAATTCCTCCTGAGGTTCAGGCGGAATCTCCCCTCCTGCAGCTTGCATCCATTGCTCCTTGTCCTGGTCTCAAGAGCAGGAGAAAACAAGCCCTCTCCTTCCTCTACATGGCATCCCTTCAAATATTTAAACATGGCTGTCATGTCTTGTCAATTTGTTTTATATTATATTGGAATTTTGGTATTTTACCTAGATAATTTGTTTTAGAATTGAATGGCAGGACCCATTGTTTCTGATTGTTTTACCTGTAAAGTGTCACCTCCATAGATGGTGGTAAATAAATAGATAAAGATGATGATAATTCTAAATCAGGGTAACAAATTTACCTTGGGAGCTGCTTACACTGGACCTCCAAGTTATACACATTCCCCACTCCCCTTGCTGCTTCCATTTTTATTTTATTTTAAAAACTTTAACATTCCCCTCACGTCCTCTGGAAAAATGACAGACAATATTGTTTTGGTCTGAGCAAGTCTACTTTAGATTCAAATTGGGGTGATCCAGTCTAGTTCAAACTGGATCCAGATCAACCCAAACTATTTCAACTCTTCCAACAACTTGATTTGGGATTTAGTTCAAGTGATTACACAGTCCTAATTTAAGCGCTTCCCGATGTAAAAAGAAAGTGCCCTGAATATAGTTAATAAACTTTGTGAGCAGTGAGTATGAGGGAAGTATTATATTTTACACCATGTATCAGAAATGGTGCCGCTCTAACCACTATCTCTGAAGTGTACTGTCTCTTTCTGTGAAGAATAGATGACTGTTCTTAGTGTTTTTATGATTCAGATATTGGGGATATTTTAGCAATATGGGAGAAGCAGATTTCTCATGCTGGCCTATATTCCTCAGAAAGGATTTGTATACAACATATTTTGACTACTACTAAGTATCTCACTGTGTGTCACATATTCTAAGCAGTGAAGATAATTCCATCTGCCCAATCTACCGGATGGTGAATTTGCAGCTCAGGCCAAAGGCACAGAGTTCCATATAGCTTCTCTGGTGATCCACAGCCCCTTCCTCCTTCCCAATTGCCCCAGCACAGCTGAAGTAGTGTTGGAAGTCCCCAGCTGCCAGTAGCCAGTTAGTTTACACTGCAAAGTTTAACTCATTGTCTGCCTGTGCCCAGGCCAGAACTGACTACAGTCTTCCCTCTGGTTTAGGCAGTGGATATTTAACAGAGCTCCCTTTGATCAAAACTCACTTTGCTTCGGAGTGTCTTCTCAATATTAGGTGGGGTTTGCCTAGGGTTGTGAGGCATTTTGTCACAACTTTGGACAGTTAGCATGGGTCTGAGATCTGGGATTGCTATGACTAAGGCCTCTCAGCCATGGTGACTTCAGGATTTAGAAGTGTGCAGGGCAGGAAGTGGGTGGTAGGGCACCCCTTGGTGGTCTGGTGAATATTATGCTGGACATCAATGGTTCTGGAAGATTGGGGTCATTGGTCAACAGATCCAGACCCTAAATTATGCCAACCCAGTAACATCTGTAAGCCAATAAAGTGATAGCTTTTTTACCTTCTGTCATGGTGTCTATGTCATTTTTCTTCCCACAGCTTCCTCAGCCCTGAGCATGCAGTGCTTATGCAGAATATGACAAACTAATATTTTTAATAAAAAGCAAAAATTTATGTCACAAAAATAGTAACAGAGCAGAACAAAAAAGTTTCCCACCCAAAAAGATGGAAAAAGAGGGAGAGAGAGCCTGGCTGGCTTTGCAGCCTTCTTCCTTCTTCACTCCCACTCTCTACTGGCTTAAAAAAAATGTTACTATGATTCTCACACTTTAAGAGAATCTTATCTCAGGAACTACTAATGACATGTTTCAAAGCCATTGCAGCTGGATATCAGTTAAAATGTTGTTTATTCCTAAACTCCACTGTTCTTTTCCTATCTTATCATTTCTGTAGGATGGATATTTGTTGTTCTCCACACCCAAACTTCCCCCACCAATGCATGACAGGATAAAGTGGAGATTCAGCTTTCTTAGGATAATCATTCATGTACAACATTTTTTAGACAATTTTCTCTCTCCTTTCTTAGGTGGTACAAACAGCGTGACTGTATGGGCTGAAAGCCTACAGTCTGCTTTCAGGCAGTGTTTTCTTAAGATCTGAGTAAAACTGTTCCTTCCTCAAATTAAAATTGGAGGTATATTTAACTTCCTCAACTGGAAAGATTTGCTCTGTATTTGTATTTTTCAGTCATCTCAGTTACTTCACAGTCCATCTCTCCTTGTCTCAGCCCATCATTTTCAGAGGATTTTTAAGGATGTATATTCTGTTCAGGATAGAAGTCAGAGCATAATGTTCTCTAGAGAATGTTATGGCAAAGTTGCCAATAAGATTAACCTACCTGTCCCAGAGTTCATAGGATCTTGTATGAAAAACATATAGAACTGCCACTCCATCTATTTCAGAATGTAATTCATAATTTGTTGTGTGTGCATTTGAGTTGCCTGTCAAGTTATGGAAATCCCATAATTTCATAGGGTTTTCCAAGCAACAAGTACTCAATACTTCTTCAGTTCCTTCCTCTGAAATATAGCCTACAGCCCTTTATGTTCATTGGTGGTATTTTCTATTGTATATTTGATGCCTAATACTATTTCTATTGGGATGATATAAAGCATTGTCATTCCCATTATTTGAGGATAGTAGTTCTGCCTTTCTCCCAGTACAGGGCAATGCCATAGTTACCCAAGGGCACATGACAGAGGCACTCTTCCTTAGCAGAGCCATTACACACAAACTTGAGGAGTTGAGAGAAAATAAGAAAGTAGAAGGCAGAGAAAGCATGGGCACTGAGAGTGGCTGAAATTCCAGATACCTGAGGAAAGTGACTATCCTCCAAACTACTAACTCATTGACTGATTTACACATGAGTGATTTTGCCCAGTGCTATTATTCCACTTTGGAATTCTGGGGTTTGCAGTTTACTGAGGCCAAAGAGCTCTCTGGTTGAGAATTCTAAATGCCCCTCTCTAAAGTGCAACTTCCAGGATTCCATAGGATGTTGAAAGTGGAATAATAGCACTGTAACAATGTAGTGTGGAAATGGCCATGCTCTTTGCCTCTCATCTAGTTTGAAGTCGGTTACTTAGCTATCTCTTGTACAGGCCCCTTCAACTGCCCCCTCCTCTTTCTTCACTACCTCTGAGAGTGCGAGAGCAGGCATGCACATAATAGATTTTGAAGAGAGACAGACCATATATGTCAGATCCGCCTCATACTTGGCAGTTTTACAGGACTGGGAGAAGAAGGTAAGAATGACTGAGAACCAGCTCACCTTGGCCTGGAGGAAATGTGGCTGGGCAGGGTTTGTGAGTGTGAACCCCATTGGCTTGCATCCCTAAGTCATCGCACTTACTGTTCAATTCAGCTATGCCCATGCTCCATCAGTTATTTTAAAAAGCTGTTCTTCAAGCTTTTTATCATTAATCATAAGGAGTTTGGTTCCATTTTTTAATAATCTTTATTGAAAACATAAAATCCAAGCAGTAAAGACAAGTTAAATCTTACAGGACATTTAAACAAAATATAAAAATTGAAAGAAAAAGGAGAAAGAGGAAAATACAAGAAAAAATAAAAATATATTAAAAAATATTTTTTACCAAAGGTGTATCACCAATACCTTTCAGAGATGGTGCCTTGACATAAACTAATTATGATTATCAAACTATCTATTTTTTATATTACATATTATTTATGTTACATATAATCCATCTTACAATTGAAAGTGTAATAATTCTTATGACTCTTGAATTCTTTATTTTTTTTAATTAAAAAATCATGTTCTAAATTAGACTTATAACTTGTGACTTTGCTCCTTTTCCCCATATCATAATAACAACAGCTCAACGTATTTCTCTTTACAGTCCGGAATATGTGTTAATTTGTGTTATTTCTCACAACTTTTTTCCTTCTTTTTCCTTCAAATCCAGAAACACATAAAAAAGAAGGATTGAAGTACACTGAAATTAGCAAAAGAAAAATAAAGAGAGAAAAATATATTTAGAAAAAGAAAAAAAATCAATTAAACATAACAAAATTAAGAAAGAAAAAGGTAAGGGAAAAGAACATCAGACTTCTAACCCTAATTGATTGGTGTATCTTTTGTCTGTAAATATCCTCTGTACATCAAATTATATTTTAAAAGATAGTTCATAATCAAACAAAAGTGCAGGCTTGCATAGATTCATGCATCTCTGATAGGTAACTTATCTAAATATTATTTAACATATTTTTATCAGTGTAGCTATGTAAATTTATATATAATGATGAAAATTAAAGTAAATTTTTTTCTATATAATATATATCAGTACATTTAGAGGCATAAGTTGTTTAAAATAAGAGTTTTTTAAAAATCTTATGGCTACTTCTTTAACACAATTTTCTTATTCCCTCAGTTGCTATATTACCCCATATATGCTATATTACCCCATATATTATCCCATAAAAAAAAAGTGCACTCCCTTCATTTTTAAAATATTTACCAGTTCTACCCTTGCTGCTTCCAGTAATTTATCTGTTTCCACAATATCAAATAGTTTTAACACCCATTCTTCTATTGTTGGTATCACTGGTTGCTTCCATCTCTGTGCAAATACCAGTCTCACCACCATGATCATGTATAAAAGGATCTTTTTCTGGATTTTATTTAGTTGGAAAGGATCACTTATCATATTGAGAGAAAGAACTCTAGTGTCATTATAATGTTTTGTCTAAAAATTTTGCAAATCTTTCAATGAATTTATCTCCATTACTTTTTAGCTTAGTTACAGGTCCACCATATACGGAAGAAAGTCCCTTTTGTTTGCATTTCCAACATGTTACTCTAGCACTCCTTGTCATCTTTACCAACTGACTCGGTGTAAAGAACCAGTGATATAGCATTTTATAACAATCTTCCGTCATGTTCACTGCTTTTAGTAAGTCAGTTGTTTCCTTCCATGTCTTTTCCCAATGATCTAGTAATATGGGATGACCAATTTCCTGTTCCTATTTTTGCATCAGTTACTCAGCTATCTCTTGTACAGGCCCTTTCAGCTGCCCATCTTTTCTTTCTTCATTGCTTCTGAGAGTGAGAAAGTAGGCATATGCATAATAGATTCTGAAGAGAGACAGAACATGTACATATGAGATCTGCCTCACACTTAGCAGTTTTACAGAACTGAGAGAAGGAGGGAAGAAAGAGAGAGAACCAGCTCATCTTGGCCCTGGAGGAAATGTGGTTGGGCAGGGTTTGTGAATGTGAATCCCATTGGCTTGCATCCCTAAGTCATTGAACTCACTGTTCAATGCAGCTATGTCCATGCCTCATCAGTTATTTAAAAAAGCTATTCTTCAAGCTTTTTATCATTAATCGTAAGGAGTTTGGTTCCATTTTTGACAAGGACTTTCTCTGTCTCTATCTTTCTGTCTTTACCTGCCCAGCTTGTTCCAATACATAACCTAACAAATTCAAAGCCTTATTCAGTCCCAACACTGTCATCTTTGCAGTGAAACCTTTTGGGCTTCATCTGTACTGCTTGTTCTGCATGTGAAGCTCTCAGAATTTCAGAGGAAGCTACTTTGGAAGTCTTTGATATCTACTTCATAGGATCATAGTTTCTTCCAGCTGGAAGGGACTGCAAGGACCATGCAGTTCAACCCTCTGCCATGTAGGAACACACAACTGAAGCACACCTGGAAGATGCTTATCCAGCATCTGTTTAAAGACCTCCAAGACAGGGGAGTTTGCCATGCTTCAAAGCAGTATATTCCACTATTGAACAGCTCTGACAGCAAAGAAGGTCTTCTAATGTTTATGTGCAATCTCTTTTCTTGTCATTTGAACCCAGATTAGAAGAATTCTTACTTAGTAACCCACATTTTGCTTCTCAGACTGTTCAACTACAGTTTCTTCTGTCATTGCTGGCACCAATGTGAAATGCAAATGCTCATTCCTGACAGCTATATATACCAGCTGCTGTCTTCATAACAGCCAGTCAAGTAATCATGTGATCTATACATGAATCACAAAACCAACTGTATTTCCAGTGAACAAATCATCTGCTACTGTGAATTCACCACCTCCAGGGACATTTCCTCCATGTGGGAGAATATTGTTTCAACACACAAAGAATGGATCCCCTATAATGGATTATCTTTCTCTTTCTTGGAATTATAGCTTCCTTCCCTTACACACTCATTCTTCATGACACCAGAAGAACTGACACTGTTGGAAGGAAACATCACTATCATCTTCATCAGGTAGGTTTAACCTTGGCTGCAATAGCAAAAAAGTGTCACCTAGTAGTACACAGAATACACTACTGATTTCAACTGGCAGTTAGTCAATTTGAAAAATGCTGTGCAATACCCCATCACTGCTGGCATTCTACCAGGGATGATCCAATATCTGATCCCCTACCCTGGTCAATCCCAGATTGCCTATGCTTTCTATCACATTTTCCCCCAATCATTTACTGGGCTTTTTTCAGCTAGAAGACTGAGATTTATATTCTCAAAAGTGCAAGATAAGTGTGATTGGGTAGCTTAACCTACTAATCTCATGGCTAAAGCGGCACAGCTATTTCATTTATCTGGCTGGTTAATCATCTTTTTTTCAGACTGAGGCTGAGATATTTTTAAACTGAGACCTTCTTTAGAAATGGAATTGTTTCAAGTTTGGTAGTGTTGACTTGCTTCCTACATCATCTGCTTTAGACAATTATATTAGGTTGACACGGTTTAAAACCAAAAACATGTGAAAAAGCTACTGGGCTGTACCAAAGGAGTTTAGGGAAAGGAATTATATTTTTTATCAAGACAGGGGATAGATCATGAATTCCAGTTTAGCAGAAGACATGGACAGTTTGAATCTAGTAGGTGCAAGCAATTGTGATACACTTTTTGTATGGACATTTTTCTAAACAGCAATCTAGATTTTAAAGCTAAATGAAAAATGGAGCTTTTAAAAAGAATTATGGCCTAAACCTGTACCCAAAGTTAAAAATTATATTTAAAATCTATACTAATTCTCAACATAGTGTTTAAGATTAGTATAGGTTAGTTTTAGAACTTAAGAGGAGTGGGCTCTCTAGATAGAAAATGAATTACCTTGCCTAGTTCAGGGTGTGCTAAGTCAGCCTAGTTCTGCTAAGTGCAGCTAAACAGTTCTGCTCAAAGTTCTGTTCAAAATCATGTTTATATTCTTTTTATTAAAAACTGACTTCTCCATTGGCTATAGCTACACTGTAGCCCAAGTGAAAAGAGAAAAAATACTTAGTTTTAACTCCTTTCAAAATTAGGTTTAATTTAATTTTATGATTTATATTTAATGCAGTCATTCAAGGTTTCACTGCTAGATGAAACTTCAAGAGGAAAAATACTATATTCCTACAGCATTATTCCTCTTAGAATTCAGTTTTTGATGTGTATATTTCTGAAGGATTTTTGCTCGCACATAAATTTGTGCATTAAGTGTACACATCATACCCATTTGCTGAATGTGTTTGTACATCTTCTCGAAAATCATGCATTTTTTCCATACACAGTTCCCAAGGCCCTTTTTGCACCTTGCCTGATCATGGAGACATTGGGTGTGGGTCCTGGCATTGGCTCTGCTTGGAGGGGAACATGGCAGGAGTGTTCCCCTCTGCACTGGCTGCCTCTTGGGTCCAGGAAGCATGATGGTTATGCCTCTTCCTGCCACAGCCTATCAGAGTACTGTTGCAGGATGCACAGCCATTGTGAGTCCAGGGCCTCTGCAGGGAAGGTAAGTGCAGGTGCATGGTGGGATGGTGCCAGGAATCTCTCCCTGCTGAGCCGCAGCCAGCAAGGGAGGAGGGAGGTCGGAAATACTTTCAGGGAGAATCCGAATATACCAAACACAAGGAAAATGCAAGCTGAACCAGGTAAAGGTCCAATCCAAAAGTTCAGGAGCCAGAGATCCATCCGCAGGGTTTCAGGGAGCAGGAGATATGAGGTCGGGAGGGCTTGCTAGTAATTTGCTGCAAGCAAAGAACAGCCACGCTGGCAGACTTAAATAGCCACTGTGAGTAGGGGCTGCTTGTTATTGTTTCCTCAACCTAGTCCATGCAGCCTCCCTCTGAGCAGCCCATTTCAGCCTTCTGCGTGATTGAGGGCTGATGGGCATAGCTGGTTGCAACTCCTCTGCATCACTGCTGGTTCCCTCTCTGTCATGAGCTGGCCAGGGCAACTCTGTCTCTGTTTGACCTTCCAGTGCAGGGGATGTTTGCAGGTTGACTTGCTCACTCGCTGGCTTGGTCCCAGGCACAATCATTTGCTCCTCAATCACAGTTGCATCATCTATCACAGATGGTGGTACAATAACCAGTCATTGACAGGGAAAATCCACCGATGATTTGCTGTGCAATCACACTGCCTGGGGAAAAGAGAAGGATGGGATTGTGATGATGTCATGCGTAAGCATAGTGATGGTCCCATCCTTCTCCTGTCTCTATGGTGGGTTAGGAGGGTGGAGTTAAAAAGGCCGAAGTGTACATTAATCCACCCCTCCCTTTTTTCTTCATTTCCTTCCTTCCCTCCCTCTTTCTGAATGCTTCAATTTCAGTGTATGGTGAGAAAAGAATGGACCTCTGAACATAATTTGCATGTTGGGTTGCATCTAGTTACTGGAGATATGAATTAGATAAATTCTGGTGAAAGATTAACTCAGGTTCATTTCTTATCCACTCCTACTCATGGCACACAGTGCCCTTGCTTTATTCTTGTTTCAGTTTCAAGTGATGATCATTAAAGAAAGTGATACTCTTAAAACTAGCTTGAACAAGACTATTGTAAAGCACATATGAATAAAAGATATCTAAGTTATGAAAACAGACTGAAAGAAGTCAAATTTTTAAATCGTGCAAACAAATTGTGTGGGTAGCCTCTTCCGTGGATCAGTAATTTGAGCATATAGAAGTCTTTAGTTATTTAGTTAATATGCACAACAAATATGACCTTACCAACTGTTATTGACAGTCAGAACATTCCATTGTATTGCATCTTTTCTTTCTTTCTTTCTTTCTTTCTTTCTTTCTTTCTTTCTTTCTTCTTTTTTTTTTTTTTTTTGGAGTAGTTTACAGATCAGTGAACAAGACAAGACAATCCTCTTTTCAGGCTTTTAGTTTAAGAGACAGAGTACAAAAGAAAAGATCAGGGAGGTTGGGAAAAGGAAATTTGGATACCAGTTTAAAAACCGCCGACGTCTTATAACTATTAGCTGGGACAGGAACCATTTAGGGCAGTGGTTTTAACTTTTTCTTTACTGGGGGCACCCTATAAATGTAACTCATTGCCAGAGTCTCCCAAAACTTAAATAAAGATTTAAATATTTCAATTTAGATTTAAATATTCAAATATTCATTCATTCATTTATCTATTTATTTAGGACTTCTAGAGCCTAGGGTTCAAATCCCCACTCAGTTCTCTCAGCCTCAGAAAAAGGCAAAAGAAAATCCCCCCCACGAACAAATCTTGCCAAAAGAAACCCTGTGATAGGTTCAACTCAGGGTTTCCATAAGTCAGAAATGACTTGAAGGCACAGCAGGAGGTTTTTTCTAGCCATAATGTCTCTCCCCATTGCAAACTGACTTATGGTGACCCTTAGAAGAAGCTATCATGAGGGCTTTCTTTGCAAGATTTGCTGCCTTTGTCTATCTCTGAGACTGAGGGAAAGTGACTTGCCTGAGATTTTCCATGGCTGAGTGGATATTCAAACACTGGTTTGCAGAGTCATAATTTGGGCATGCACACATACCTGCCACCATGTCCCTTTCACCAGGGACATGGCAAGCAGGGTGGTGTTGGTGCAGGCACTGAAACTCCTCCCTCATTTGCAAATGAGGCAGAAGTTAGGGCATTGGCACACATCTGCCACCATAACCCTTGGCACCCACACACCCTCCTGCTGCATTCCTGATGAAAGGGACATAGTGGCAAGCAAGTGCACTCACCCAACCTGCTCCCTCATCTGCAAATGAGGAACAGTTTCAGCACCTGCACCCCTCTCCTCTGCTGCATCTCTGTTGCTGCCACTGCTGTTCGTGTCCAACAGGAAGGCTTTGTGGACCCTCTGTGAGGGCTCTGTGGTCCCCCAGGTGTTCACAACCTCTGGTTAAGAACCGATGGTTTAGAGAGTTGAAGAGCCAAAAGTTGCTGGTCTTTCAGCAGAGTCAATGAAGTGGCTGTATCTCTCCCTCTTTTGCTGCTAGTTGATCTTTTTCAACCTTTTCCCTATTTAGATTACCAGAAGCTATATAAGCGCACAGTATTCTCCAAAATCCTACAGTGATGAAACAATTGTACAGGGAATGAAAAAGGGAACTAACTAATTGCCAAGCAATGTTAGTTGAGCAGGTTGTGGATACATTCTGGCTTCCCATATCAACTGATCATGAGTATGAAGTTTTGAAAAGTCAGGCTCACACACTGAAAGAAATAACATAGATTTCCACCAATATATATCTATATGTGTATATATATATATACACACATACACATCTGTGTGTGTCTGTATGTATATTGTATATGTGTGTGTGTGTGTGTGTGTGTGTGTATATATATAAATACACACACACATATACATATATGCACGTACATACTTACTGGCCTCTTCCTTTTCCTCTTCCCAAGTCTTTGTGACCTGACAATCATAAGAATCTATAATTGCAATATATCCCATTTAAGAAAACTTTTGTAGTTTCTTTGTTACATTCTAGCTTGCCTCAGCAAACATTTTGGAAATCACTAATATTGGATGATATAATGATTTCAAAAGACAGCCAGCATACTATAGTGGTTTGAGTGTTGGAGTAGTACTTTTAGGAAAACAGGGTCTGAATATCTGCTCAGCTGTGGAAATCTGCTGGGGGACCTGAGGCAAGTCACACTTCCTCACCTTCAAAGGAGGGCAAAGACAAATCCTATATCTTTCCAAGAAAACACTGTGATAGGCTTGCCTTAGGATTGCCATAAGTTGGAAACAAGCTGAAGGCACACATAAGAAAGATTTCAAAGCCAAGTTTAAAGCTTGTTTTGTGCTGCTTCAGAGACAAGGACAGAAACCAGCAGATTGAAATTCCAAGAAAAATGTTTCCACCTAAACATTAGGAAGAATTTTCTGATGGTAGGCACTGTTCCATAAAGGAATTGTTTGCCTTAGGGAGTGGCATACTTTCTTTTTTGGAGGTCTTTAACCCAGGGTTGAATGTCCAACATTCATAAGTGCTTTGGAGTGTATACCTGCATGGCAGGGGGTTGTCTAGATGACTGTTGAAATTCCCTCCAATTCTATCATTCTGCGATACTATTACTGTTCAGTTCCATTTGGTTCCTATGTATTTTCACTGACAACAGGAAGAGAAGTTTGAGCTTATTGGAAGGATTTTTTTTTCTTTTCTTTTCTTTCTTCTTCTTCTTTTTTTTTTTTTTTGCAATAGGTAATACATGAATGGTTTTAAAAGTTGCCACAAAGCCTTTCCAATAAAGAAGACTAAAATGATGTACTATGACTTGGGAGTCCAAGCAAAGCTCGAACTGTTAGCTATTGCTCACAATCCTGCATTAGGATGCTCATAGCAAAAGAGGATTTTAAAAAATCTGTAGGATTATCTGTGGATTGGGCTTTTCATTTGCTGGAAGTGAACATATTGTTTGAATCTCAATATTTGCTAAAACTATGCCCATCATGCATGAAGAGCCAGCCTTCCTTCCTCCCTTCCTTCCTTCTTTCCTTCCTTCCTTTATTTTTTGGCCTTAATATTCTGGGAAAATAATCATTACCAATTAGGATCCAACTTTTCATCCAAAAAACATCACCATTCATTTTAATTTGTATCAAAACAGTCCATTCCCACCTTCGTTGTGAATTCATGAGCTGGTAATATACAACATGTTTCATGGGGACAATGGTACATACTGGAATGTGAACAGACTGAATACTCATTCAGACAGGCATTTGCACGCCCAAACTGTTGTTTCTGGCACTTTCTGCACCTTACCTTTTTCCGGCACTGGGGTGTGGGAATTGAACGAGCAGCCTCTGGCGAGAGGCTCTCGAGTCCAGGGTCCTTTGGCTCTGCACGAGCTGCCACTCACACGAGAGCCCAGCCTCTTCCTTACGCAGTGCAGCCTGGGAGTTTCCCAGGCTGTGCTGGGGCAGGAAGTGCAACCAGGGCCCGGGAGCAATACACGATCGTGCACCATTTTCAGCTTCCAGCCGAAAATGAAAAGGTGCGTGATCGACGCCTGCCAGTCCCGACTGTGAGCGCGGCATGCAGATCACTCCTCACAATCACGCGATGCTCCAGGCCCTCTTTCACATGGAAAGTGCCGTGCAAAAAGGGCCTCTGTTATTTCCATCCAGCTGAATGCTACTTGCCTGTTTCTGCATCCAGATCTCTTTATTTATTGTCTTGAATGCTTTCAGTCATTGACCCTTTTCATAACTTTTTCATAACTAAGTGCACAGAGAACTATCCTTTCCTCTTTGTTGCAGGAAAGCTTCAGACCTTGCTGAATTTCGCTCTTATGCTATGTGAGCTTGTTTATTAGCTTATTTAGGTCATCAGAGCTACAGTTTCCATACAGTTCCTTTGTGCTCCTGCCTTTGGACAGCTTCCAAAGACTTTTATCTAGTACTAATTCAAGCATCTCGTGCATTAAGTAATCTCAGCTTCAGAGACTAGGTACATAATTACCTCCTGCACTTTCATTCCAAACAGAGAGATTCACTCTGGATTTCTTCTTCTGGGGGTTTCCTTTTGGGTATTAAATATTTGGATGGCTCTTTTAATTAAAACAGTGGAGTAGTCTTATATTTACATTATGAAGAATCTGAACAATTTCACACTTTCTTTCTCTTCTTATTTGCCATATACGTTTGTATGGTGTTTAGTACCTCCTCGTCAAACAGCATGGTAACAGGAGGTACATTTGGGAGTTTGAATTCCAAAATAGATTGAATATGGAGGGAAATTAAAATTTTAATTTATCCCCACTCAGTATGAATAATCCTGTAAGATGATAAATAAAATTTAATCTCCTACACTTAAGATCATTAAAAAATATGAACCTACCCCAGCCTCTGCCACTTTATGCATCCTACTGCAATAAATGCTTTTATTGTTCTGTAATGTTCTTTGTTGTATTTTTTAAAAAATAAAGTGAAGATTGCATTAAAAGGACATTAGAGACAGTTCCCAATTCCCAAATAAAGTAAATGAGTGCAAATAAAACACTACACAATAAAGATACCAAGAGGCTGTGTGGAACATGGTGAAAAGGGTCCTTTATTGGACTAATTGGCCCCTTGAATTTATGCAGCAGTTAAGATATGGTGCAATCATTCAATAATTTGTACATATTTATTAAAACATTAGGAGTGTCTGAATCTCCACATATGGGCTTCTGTCAGACCCACACACATTAGTGGTTGTACTCCTGTGTAATAATAAAAAGCCTCACATTACAAAGAACATTCATAATTTCATTTTTTATTTATTTTTGTATCATACACACACACATATAATGTACATATGTTACTAATAAAAATTGATTTTCATTACAATAACAAAGTAACCCAATTATATACTTGTTGTACATATTCTGTTTATTTCACATCAACATCAATGTTATTTCCATTTCTTTTAGTATAGTACAGTACATTCTGAAGTAATCTTTGTTCCTACCTTCTACCTTCCCTTGGTTGAAAGTAATCCATTACTTACTTAAACTTCATAATTGTTCTCATCAAAGTTCTCTCTACCTCTACCTGTTAGATATGTACACTAGCTACCTGTCAGTCCATAATGTTTACCTTTATGTTCACATAAGCTTCTCATTATCATGGATTTTTATATTTATGTTTTAGTAGATTTACTTATATGTGATCCAGACTCATCAATCTACAAAATTTAGGTTTCCTCATTTTTTACTCAGAATCTTAATAGTGGATCTCATTTTTCTTCTATTTTCTGTTTTCTCAGTGGATTTTCTATAAACCAAGTTGTTAAACTATCTAACTCCTTCATTTCTATTATTTTGCCCAGTCTTCTATATCTGGTGTTCCTTTACATTTCCATAATTTTGCAATTGTATTTCTCACTGCTGTGACAATATACAATATAATTGGCTGATATTTCATTGAAAAATGAGCATCTAATTCTTGTGTCATATTTGGGTGCCATTGGAAATTTGCATTGGAAAGCCTGTGACATCATGCTGTGTACTCTGATCCTATATCTGTTTGTTATTTGGCATGACCACCTCCTATGAAAAAGAAGAAGAAGAAGTTCCTATCTCTTCTTGACATTTCTAACATTTTCCTGTTCCTGTTTTATACATTTTGCTTAACTTTCTGGTATTTGGTAACATCTGTATTTCATCTTTATGTGCTTCTCTTTCAAAGTATCTGCTAAGGTAAATTTTTGTGTTTGCTTCCAGCATAATTCTCAATGGTCAATCTGCATTGTTTCTCTAATATTTTGTGACTATTTAATCATTGTTTCCTTAATTGCTTCTTTTTCTCACTCTCATAGCAATATTATCTTATAAATTCTTAACTTTATATTTTTACTATTTTCAAACAGAAGTTTCTCTAAACCTTTTCCATCTCAAATCCTTCTAACCTTAAATACATTCTAAACCTTTCAGTTAGTTGTTTATAAGGCAACCATCAGCATTTTGTTCCTCCAGCTTCCATTTCATCTCTCATCTTCATTCTGATCATTTCACAAGGAGAGTTGAACTAATATATATTTATATCTTAACCAGTTTTCTTTCATATCTTCCCCTTTCCCAAATAAAGCCTCTTCAGGCAACACCTATAGTGGATTTTTTCTGTATGTTGAATTCTTATATTTTATCCATATTATCAACAGGGCTTTTCAAATAAAATGATCTTGAAAACTCTTGTCAACTTTGGCTTTCCCATACTAAATATAAGCATGCCAGCATAATTTCATTTTTGATGCATCACATAGACATCAAAATTCCTGTTCAAGCACTCAGAAGCTAGTTAAAGAAAATGGACAAAGGGAGTTCTAACCCTTACTTTGTTCTTGACATGTCCTTTGTTCCGAACAGTCTGGGAAAGAGAGCCTCTTGTATATGTGGAGGCTGAGAAAACATAGTTTCAGAATTGCCTAGAGACCTTTCAAACATAATAAAGACAAACCTTGCCCTCTTTTCACCATTCTCATGTGGAGAATGTGCAAGGGAAGAGGAAATGGGTAGCATTCTTTTATTATTTGCACCATTATTTTAGCTAGATTCAACTAGTTTTAACTAGAATGCCTGAGCAGAACCAATGTCAGGTACAAACTCACAGTTGCCTCAACTTTCCAAATTTTCAAGGGATAGGGTTCTGTGGACAAAAAAGGGAAGAGGAGAGCTATGTGTGCTACTCTGTGTTCACTGGAGCAAGGAAAGATTAACTACCATATTTGCAAGTGTATAAGTCACACTCATGTATAAGATGCACCCTATTTATACACTGGCAAGTACTATTTGCTGGCATATAAGACACACAGACATATAAGATGCACCCCATTTTCAAACAGTATTTTTCAGGAGAAAAAAAAATAGTCTTATATGCCAGCAAATACAGTAACTACTACAGAATTTTGTAAGCGTGACTCCTGTACTGAAAATTTACCTCTGAGTAAGCATCTGTAAATTATTTTATTTCTGCTTTGCCTTCTTATTTCTTTCTAACTTAATAAACTTCTTTTTATTTGAACTGTGACTTGGGGTACAGTTTGTAACAAAAGCCCTTGCCCTTGAGCACTCACATATTTGTGAAACTTGGAAGGCAGTTCTGGGAAATAATGTTCAGAAAGTAATGCACAGATTTAAAAATGCATGTAATAATAATAATAATTAAAAAAACAGGCACAGAAACACACTTTAATATATGCAGAAAAGTGACATTAATTGTGTTAAGATATGTCTGAACTCGACAGAAAAAGTGGGAAAAAATTCAGTGTGGCAAGAAATGCAAAGTATCTTACCCTGATGTGTAGCACAGAATAAAAAAAAAAATACCAGTGGGATTACAAAGGCCATTTCCTCACATTACCTGATCCTGTTGTCATCCAGTCACGATCCCAGCAGCGCCTTTGGCAGGAAGGGAGTCTGTGGGAATGCTCCCCTTTGCACCCAACTCACTCCCTGAGGGAGGAAGCACAAGTGACACT
The DNA here is from genome assembly GCA_948472985.1 of Iguana delicatissima. Classification (NCBI taxonomy): domain Eukaryota; kingdom Metazoa; phylum Chordata; class Lepidosauria; order Squamata; family Iguanidae; genus Iguana; species Iguana delicatissima. The sequence goes on from CAOKZL010004403.1 coordinate 23,079, forward strand.
CTCCTGCCTTCTGTAGCACAGGCAGGCTCATTCTCATGTTGCATTGGGGTAGGAAGCACTTCCATTGCACTTCCTGCCCTCCTACATGGTCAGGAAGAATGGGAGCATTGAGCAACTCCATCAATGATTTACCCCATGATTGTGCTGGCTGGCAATGGGGAAAGGGCAGGACTGCAACAATGTCATGCAGAAGCATTCTTGTGGTCCTGCTCTTCTTGTGTCCCACTGCTAGGACACAGTTGTCATGTAGAAAGGGCCAAAGACACTTAAAAAAATGGAGACTGAGGGATATGAATAACCTAGTGTAGCTTTCTTTCTAACAGTGAATGCAAATAGTATACCAACAGCTGGGAATTAGTCTAACACAGAACTTCCCCCATATTTGTTGCACTGTAAATTAATGTCTGAATCCCCTATAAGAAGTGGCAGGTGATGAAGCTTCACCTTAGAAGAGACATTAACATCTGGCTGTTATACCAGGAATTTCTGAGATGGGCTATTTCTTCTGAGACCTGCTATAGCTGCAATATTTTCCAGCAGCTGGAGTTTTGGGGAAGTAGGTTAGAGGCTTACAAATCTCCCTTTGCTCCTCCTTGTCTATCAATAACTTTTGTATTTACTGGCAGATGACATGGGCCTAAATCCAGTGGCTGAGTCCAAGAAATTGAACTGATAGGATGTACCTAAATGTTGACTTATCACTTAGCAGTTGATTCCATGAGTTGACCATAGTTGGGACTAGCAATTGGATTTTCCTTAGTTTTAACTCACAAGTTAGGATGATTTGCCCAGACTGAAATTCTAGCATCCCAGTTGTCTGAGAACATGAAGTACTAGGCAGAATATAAAATATTCCAAATCAGTCATTCAGAATCATCATTCTTATTATCTAATTATGCAGGCAATCCACCAAGAATAAAGTGTTTACTAGGGGTGTAATTCTTTCCTAAACTTGTTCTTGAAGGAATCAACAACTACAGGCAGCCCTCCACATTTGCAAGTTTCACTTTTGTGGATTTGATTATTCATGGATTATTTGCTTTCACCTCTGCTTCCTCCCTATGCCATTTTTAATATGGACTGCAAGCTTCGTGAGACTGAGAAACTGTGAATGAGGCTTGTAAGTCCCTCTTAAAAATGGTGTAGGGCAGCAGTGGAGGTGACAGTAAGCTCCACCAGCCACTCACTTCTGCCTTGTGAAGATACCATTGTTACTCTGACTTTTGGGGGTCCCCTGGGGGACACCTTGATTCGCTTCAAATTTGCAAAGACTGAGGGAATTATCGGAGCACTGGGCTTGGCAGAACGAAGGGCAGGGTAACACAGCAAGATCTTTAACACTGTTTTTATGGCATCAGACCACACAAAAACCAGCCAAATATTAAAAAGTAAGCTAGAAATGTGCTTTTATTGGGGGAATTCACTCATGTATGCACACCAGATACACACAGACAAGCATTCATACAAGAGTAACTGAAGGAGAAAGGGAGAAAAAAAATTATGGATAGAGAGGCTGAGCATTTTTGGGGTTACTGTATTTGCCAATGTATAAGACACATTCCATTTATATGTCAGCAAATACTATTTGATGAAGTATAAAACACACTAGCATATAAGACTTATCCCATTTTCAAACAATATTTTTCAGGAAAAAATTGAGTCTTATACACCAGTAAATAGGATATATAGTTACCATTCCAGAAGAGTAGTGAAGAGCTTGAAATGTGACTTAGACTTCTGTCTAAGGGCAGACAGATCAGGATTCAGAGTGACATAGTAGAGTCTTGCATTTCATCTGACTGCAACTGACTTTTCAAAACCGAGGGTTTATATATTCTCTTTTCATCCCTGAAGGGATGTGAGTTGATTGCTATCCCAGCCTATTGAACAATAAGAGTTGCAATGCAGACAATGGGGTCTGAAATGGACTGATTGGTTTCAATGTCTTGGTTGAGAGGGGATTTCTGGGCTAGCTGCAGTAGGATATGCACACAGTAGAGGTCCTTAGCACCGTATTGTTTTCTGATGTTGGCAGTTGATAGGATTAGCTCAGAGCCATTAAGTCAGTCTTTCTTGGCTAATTTCAGAGAACTTTTGACCTGGCCATGCTGGGGTCATCTCTGACCTATTCCCAGCCAGTGTCCCTTTCTTCCACATGGCCTTGCCAGCCACAAGTATAATTTATATTTTATGCCAATTGAATGTATCTGCCAATTAATATATTTTGCCAATTAGATCATATCAAAATGTGGGGGTGTATGGCCTGGTGACAGCCTGATGCCTCAGAGGAATCCACAGTGGGTTGAATATGGTGATCATACTTTTTATTTTGTGTTAAATATGGTTTGGGAGAGCCTAGAGTTATTTGTTTTTGTTTTTGTTTTACTTTTACAGGGGTCCTATGCCCCTAACCCTAGAAAATGTGGAAGGATTACTGTAATTCTAGCAGTTCTTTCAAAACTTCAGTTTTCAAAGACTGTTCTCAGTTCAGGACTTATTCTGTAGGATGTTCACCCTTCTTTGCAGAAAGTGCAGGAAAGAGCATCTTATGCATAGAAAATAATATTTCTACATGAAAATGTTATTTTCTGAAGAGAAAGTGTTGCCTTCTATGCAGAAAATGCTCCAATTCAGGACTCACTCTGTGTAGAAGTCACACATTTATTTGAGAATATTGTACAATGCTGTTCTGTATAAAATATACACTGCTACAAAAATACCATGTATGAATTTTGCATTGAATAAGTCCTAAAATGCAAAGATTTTCCTCTGTCCAGGATTCCCATTGGGCCATTTTTTCACATGTGGGAAACATGACTTTTCACAATTTTTTCAAATATTTCTGAATATTTTTGAAGGTGGGGAGTATTCTATCTTTTGTGTGAGCATATTTTTTCTGTGGAATATTTTCAGGGCTGAGGAATATATGGCCTCTAAATTTAGTTAAACTCCAACTCTTATCAAACATAGTCAGAATCACCAGTGCTGAAGGATGACACAAGTTGTGGTCTGACAATATCTGTATCCCCCTGTCTTAGGGGATACAATGTCATTGTTTCCTTTGAGTCTATTTTGTGACAATATGTTACAATTAAGGTGCTTTTATAAATCCAAAAAGATTAAAAGCATTCAAAACTGTGTATACATTGTGATTTTGTCATTCCATACAGAACTAAATGCCAATCATCCGTAACTCAGAGTTTATGTTGCATTCTTCTTTTTTTAAAAAAAAAAATGCAGAGATGATTCCCATCTGAGTGCCTAACCTGAAATAATGTTAAAAATGGTTTTGAAAAGGAAGCTCTGAATTCGGTGAGTAGAAACAAGAGACATCCATAAACTTATTATTTATATGCTTAAACTGATAGTAGCTTGATCAAATGATTGATGTGCTTAAATAAAGGGCTGGATTATCTATCTTCAGAAAAGTAATTTGAAGAGTCACTCAAGGCAACATTTGTTCTCTACCATCTGTGTCTTGCCCTAACTCAAAGGGTTTGAAGTACTCAGAGATTATACACTTATGCTGATAAATTTTATAAATGTAAGATTGCTGATTCAAGTGGTAGGAGCTCCCCATCCTTTGTCATTTTCTTTAAAATGAGCAGCCATCTTCCACCCACTCTTTCAGGTCTGATACAGTTCTTCAAGAACATTTACATGTCTGATTAACTCTGAGTCATTAACACTACTTTGATAAACATTTAAATGCACCATGACTGCTATGCATATTTTGACTTTAAAAATCTGTGAGCATGTATATGACAGAGATGTCATTCTTTGCTAATTTTCTTCTCAAATGAAGCAACATGTAGTTTTTTGCAATTTTATTCACATTATAAGAAAGTCTTCTTACAATGTGTAGTTTTTAAATATGATTAACCATTCAGGACCACTGTGAAAAACTGCATGTGGCTGTTTTGTGCAGAAAACAGTAATATTATTACCTGTGCAGAAAATGTTGGCTGACATCCTGTTCAGCAGTTATGAGATCATAAGCCAAACTTACAATATCACAACTGCTTGTGGTTCATGTTTACAGTAATTAACAATTGAATGTGTCCCAAAATCTACCTTTCCAACCTGGCAGCAACTCAACAGAAGAGTGTTTGAGGTGCAGCAAATTGCAACATTGAGTAATCTCACTGCAGTTCGCTGCCGACCATAGGGTTCCTTGAGAGAAGCAGTTGTGGTGGGACCCGGGGGGTCTCTCCACCTGCCTGTTCTTGATGTGCACTCTGACCAGCTGAGTGCTGAAGGCATCATTTCAGGCATGGCATAGTCAGACATACCTATGATGATGTAGCTCTGTTGTCAAAGTTAAGCATACACAATATCAATCACAGGTTGATGAACATGACTGAATTTGGCACAGAATATATACCCAGTTACAGCATTTTGGCACAGAATATATACCCAATTACAGCATTTTCTGCAGGGAAATTTTTTGCTGTACATAAAATATTTTTGCACAGGAGCATTATCTTCTGCACAGAAAATATTACTTTGTTTTGTTTTTCTTTGCAAAAGAGTTATGTGGGAAGTTTGTACAAAATGAGCCTGAAGTACAGAGATTCTCACCCAGTTCAGTCTTTCTTTTTTCCCCTCATCAGGGTTTCTTGACACTGAAGAGACTTTTTTTAACTACTTTTGAGATATTTTATTATTCTTTCCATCATGTGTGTGTGTGTGTGTGTGTGCGCACACACGTACATGCACAAATTTACTAGTGCTGAAAAACTACAGAAAGTCTTATGGCACTTCAAAGTTGGCACAAATGTTCATGTTTTATAGCTCTTTTTGCAGTATGCATAGATTCAGTTGGGAGATATTGATTCATATACTGGGGAGGTCCACTACAGCTTAAGCCCAATAAAACATGTAAGCCTTTATAGCTCCATCTGACTTGCTGCTGATTTTGCTGTGGTAGACTAACACAGCATACACCCAGACAGTCATTACCTGTGCTGTCAATAGTGCCACTATTATGATGAAATATGAAAATGAATGGAACAATACTAGTCTTTTGCTGTCTAACAAATAGCCAAAAAAAGAAAAGAAAAAAAGAAAAAAAAGATGAAGGTCTTTGTGGGGTCATTAGAGAGTGTCCATCTAATGTCACAGAAATGGGACAAGAAAAGGTTGAGGGCCAGAACTGTATCTGGGACAATTAGTTGTGGAATTAGATATTAGCATAACCTAGGTAAATGGACAGATGATTTGGGTAAAACTTGGCTGGTTAGGAAATAAGGCAGCTGAAACAGGTGTGGTTCCCCATCTCATCTCTTTAGACTGAAGGACTGAAGGTCTTTGCCACTTGACAGCTAATCTGGATTCTATCTTGGATTCTATTGTCACTCTTTGGCCTCCGGAGTACCCAATCCGTGATGATGGTTAAATCAGACAGTGTTGAGAAAATGTCAACACTCCATTTAAGTATTCTTTCAGTATTGGAATATCAGGATATTTATACAGGAAATGAGCAGGCTGTTTGGTAATCTTTTAGGCTATTTATTATTTGAATTCATAGTACTGTACATAGATACATAGATACTGAAGATCCTCTGAAGATGCCATCCACAGATGAAGGTGAAATGTCAGGAGAAAAACCTAATAGAACACAGCCTCAAGGCCTGGAAAACCCACAACAACTTATGGATACTGACCGTGAAAGCCGTCGAATATACAGTTACCTTAGGGAAAATGATATGCATGTCAATATCAGGGTGTTTGCCTTCATCTCATTATATTACATTTAAGGCATTATATACTACATTAAATTACACTAAACTGTCATCCAAATGTCACACTTTCAAAAGGATTGAATTTTTATCTCTCTGCATCTCTTTATCAAGCTTTGTAAGAGAGGAACATTACCCTTCTTTACATCAGTTTGCCATTTATCCAGCCTCCTCCTCCTCCTCCTCCTCCTCCACCTCCTCCTCCTCTTCTTCTTCCTCCTTTTTGAGTTCTTTCATACTTTCCATAGTATCTGTTAAGACATTATGCAGACATTTCATATACAGAATTCTGTCCCTTATACCACATCCACAACCATCTGTCCATCAAGAAAGGAAACAGCATCTGTAGATACTATACATCTCTAAACAGGCATCTGTGAACATTTAAGAGTAAATCTCCTTGAGTATCGTTAAATCCTAACAGCATCCATTACATCCATATGCAGCCTAAGGAGCATCTGTTACACTCATAATGGGACATTTATCTATTTCAGGATTGTCTAGAGGAGAGGAAACAGTTTCTCTCTCCCATCAGCATGTTCTACCATCTTTTTAGCATGTATGAGCAGTCCATCTGTTATAAGTAACCCTTATTAATGGCTTAGTAGGCCACAGCATAACAGAAGAGCACACACTTCGCCTGAAGGTTCCACCTTTATTCTTAATCCAGAAATGTAAAAAGTACTTGGATATTTTCTTGTCCTAAATGAGCACATCAAGATATCCCATGAATAATATGGCCACTCATGGTGGGGATTTTTTTTTGGGGGGGTGGGGTTAATTCATTATTTTTAATGCATTTACACAAAACATCATTTCTGAACAGAAAACAAGTTTTTTGGCAGCCTCTTAGTTTTGCAAACCTTGTGCAGAAGTATGGAAAACCATTAAAACCTGAAAATGTTCTCACTAAGAAAGACTTTTTTTTTTTTGTAATATCCCTGTGTGGAAGAACAAAGTAAGTGAGTATTTTTGAATATTTGTGTCCTTATCTCAGGCATTTATAGATAGAGCTGGATGAAAACCCTGTCTGAAACCAATCAGTGTACAAAACAGTGAGCTATATGACCCCTTGGTCACATGGTATGCAGTATTTTCTTACAGTGCAATCTTCAGGGTTTTTTTTTTAACAGTGGCTCGCTATTGAAATATGCACTGGTTGTTCTGTTTGGAGTCACTTACACAAAACAGCACTGCCAGCGTTCAAAGTTTTGTTCATTTCATATCTTATTGCAAATTGAAGGATGTACTTAATGAAGCATGAAGAATTTTTCCAGCCACCTATATGTTAGATACCTCTCTCTCATAGGGTTCATATTCTGAGTGGATATGGCTTCCAATGCTAACTATTCATTCCTAGAAATCTAGTACTTGGAAAAAAGTCAGGAACATAAGTGTTGATGGATATCAATAAGAACAGAACTAATAGCTAGACTTATTGTTTGATACTATGATTGATACTGAAAAATAGATTTGTCTCAGACTATGCTTGCATTCTATTGTGTTGTGAAGTAGAGTGGTATGACAGAAATTTCTATGGTTACCACTATCAAGGTATCATCTTGCTCTACTAGTACCTTGTATAACTGTTTTGGTGGGATTAAACCTATAGCTGGAGTTGGTAGCTACAGAAGAAGCTCATTGCTCTGTATCTCTTGGATGGGATCATGTTAAAGACTGAGCAAGCCCAAGATGTTCTCCTGCTGGATACGTAACAGTAAATGATGTCTCCATGATTTCCTGAAATCAAAATGCGTAGAACCTAAAGACCAATATGTTGTTTTGGCACAAGGGCCAGAAACTCTCTGATGTAGCTCTCTCTATTCATTTCTGTTGACTGCCAGCATATCATCTTCAGCTTATGGTGACCTTATGCCTAGAAAACCCTGTGATAGGATCACCTTAGGGTTACCATTAGCTGGAAATGGCTTGAAGGCACAAAACAGGAACCTGAATGAGATATTTCCAAGTTACCTTGTCATCAGCAGCCCTACTCGGGTCATGTACACTCAGGGCTGTAGCTTCCAAGATAGAGTATATCCATCTGTAATGGGGTCTTCCTCTGCTCCTACTGCCTTCTATCTTACCGAACATCATTGTCTTTTCTTGTGATTCATGTCTTCTCATGATGTGGCCAAAGTACAACAACTTCGCTTGGCTTACATGGAGTCATCTTGGCTTCCATGGAGACAGCAGGCTTGATTTGCTCTAGGACACATTTATATGTCTTCTCCAGCACCAC
>CAOKZL010004404.1:0-27256 GCA_948472985.1 Iguana delicatissima
CTGTTTTCCCAAGTGCCCGCGGCTGGGGCAGTCCTTTATAAAGTGCTCCGTAGTCTCCTTGGCTTGACTTCCACTAACAGAGGCTTGTCTTACACAAAAGCCTAGGACTTTTTGTTCCGTCTTTCAGCCACGGTTGGTTTCCTTTTAAATAATAGATTTGATGGTAAAATCTCCATAATTCCCACGACCGAAGGGGATCCTCCGGTCCGTGAAACATTCATTTCCTGGGCACTTTTTTTAAATATCCAGACAAATGGTCCTTCTTTTTCCAACTCGGCTAAAAGTCACCACGTCCACCATTTCCCAGTATATGCGACGTTTCAAGTTTCGTAATCCCCCCTTGGTCTTAAACCACTCCGCAAGACCCCGTTTTTTTGAATCTGCCCGTAGACCTCCCTGAGGAAGTCAGGGGCAGCATGTCTCATCGTGGCGTCCCCCGGAAAGGCACCGGTTCCTCTCTCCACCACTTCTAGCCCAGCCCCCCTTCACCCTTTTCTGCAAAAAGAGCCACCCACCCGTCTAGGCCTGTCTGTTGATGAAACCACCGGCTAAACTTCCCAAAGTTCTGGCTAAAAAAGTGCCAGAAACTTTAGGCGCAATGCGGGTGGGTTTAAAGGGCCTCCCTGCTCCGTTTTCCTAAAGGCCACCGCCCGAGGCGGGGAAAAAGCGGCCGTTCCCAGAGGAATGGAAAACCAGTTTTTCCGCCGCCTTGCGGGCTTCGGGGGTGGGTAGCTGCGGCCAAATTCAAGGCCAGGGGCATGAGGAAACTTTTGATGTACACCGCCTTCTGGTAAACATTCATTTCCACGGTTTCCATTTCTCAAAATATTTTTTCACTTTTTCTAACCAAAGCTGCCAATTTTTTCCCACCCGAAAGGTTTAATGGAGAACAATAAACCTAACATTTTATACTCCTCTAATTTCTCTACCTTTCATTTTCACGTCGTGTCTCTTCTTTCATTGCTCCAATGTTCACCGGAGAAGAACTAAGATTTCTTCCCTCTAAAGAAAAAGATCAAATGGCTTTTCTGTAAATTAATTGACCCCCGAAGCCCGCTCATAGCTGTTAAACACATTCAGGACTGAAACATCTCTTCTCAATTTTTCAAAAAGAGAAACGTCATCAGCGTGGGGTGCATATTTTACCTGCTTAACCGAAGCCTCCCGGAAAAAGACACGTTCCCCCCCTGGGAGGGGGGGTTCTCAACCCTGCGATCCTTTCCTCGGCTTGAAATTTTGGGAGAGAACAGAATCCAAAACGAGGACGTAGAGGAGGGGGCTTAAAGGACACCTTTCCTGACTCCTGAACTCACCCTAAAGGGGGCCCCTCTGTGCCCATTGATCTGAGGAATCACTCGTGCCTTCAAATACAACAATTGAACGTACCTAACGAAATCGAGAGGGAGTCCCTTTTTGCTAGGGCTTCCCACATAAAGGGATGGTGAACTCGATCGAAAGCCTTGCTTTGATCTAACAGCAATATTTTCCCTTCCCCCTTTTCCTTTTCGGGCCAAATAAAAAAAATTCTGCCACAGACCAACATGCTCCCGGAACGGGCGGTTTGGGAAAAAACAAAACGGGACTTGGGGGTTGGGTTTTAAAAACCGGATATCAAACAATTGTAAAACGTCGCCAATTTGGAAAGGTACTGTGCAATTAGATTAAAACGAAAAAAGGGCCCTTTTCCCGGAATTTAAAGAGTGCCGAGGAACACAAGTTCAAAATCTTGGAAGTCCTTCCCGGGCCGTGGGACCGAGCGGGTTTTCCTTTTCTATATTGGAACCCTCTTTCTAAGGGAGACAATATCCCGGTTTTGTGTAGACAAGTCCTTCGTGGAAAATTTCCGGGAACCCACAAAAAACCCCCAAACTCCCTCTGGCCCCATAAAACCTAGGCCGCCCACGCTCGGCTTCCCGCCGGGCCGACCCCCTCCTTTCGCACCCAAATCATAACATGGAAGCTTGGGACTGGGGAAAAAAAGGGACCACGGGCCCCCTTTTTCGAATCTGGGTTTTCCTTCAAGTTCTGGGCAATTTAAATTTTGCTTGTTGGTTTCCAAAAATTGTTACCGAACCACTGTTAACCTTTGGTAATTAGAAAATTAAAAAACTAAGTGAACGATGAGACATTTCAAAACATTTAAGTTTTTGGCCTGTTGGAGAAAAAACCTATAACTCAATGTACTTAAGTAGGTTGTAAAACCCTAATTTTTCCATTTAATTTTTTATTTGGGCGACCTTTAAGAATTTCCCTTTTGGGGCTTCCCAAAAATCCCAAAAGAAAGTTCTAGGAGGGAAAATTGAAATGTAAATTTTTAAATTTGCTTAATTATAATTTTCCTTGTGGTGAATAAAAATTTTCTGACCGTTTTGAAGAAATTATCTAAAGGGGGAAAATTTTTTGTTTTCCATTTTAACCTTTCTTTAAATTTTTTAAGGAAATATGTTTTAGGTGTTAAAATTTTATTTCTTCCATAAAAAAAAATAAAACCAACCTTTCCCCAAAATCCCCCGCCCTTAATAAATGCTATTGACCACCTTAAACGAAAGTTTCCCGTCCCTATAAGCCCGAAACCAAAGGCCTTTTCCCCCATCCTTTAATTTACCAGTGAATACCCAAAAATGCCGGGAACCCCAACTGCTGGGGGCCCTTTTCCCTTTCAAACACCTGCCCCACCTCCTCCCATAGACCAAGTCCTTTTAAACCAAACAACCTCAAAATTCTCTTAAAAAAAACCCAAACCCCCAGCAAATTTCACTCCACCACCCACCCTCACTTCCCTGGTATATGGCCCCTTTTTAAATAATTTTAATTTTTTTTCTCAACCCCCCAAAGATCCAACAACCCAAAACAGGTATAACCAAATTAACCCAAAAAACCTTAAAAACCCCAAACCTAAATTTAAACCAAAAAACATCACACCCCAAACAAATCAAGCCCCCCCAACCCCAAAAACCCTAACCCAACATTGTTTTTTGTTCCTTCCAACCCACTCCACTCCACCAAAACCCACCAGCAATCCAACCTCCCCTTCCTCCTCCCCCCCCCCCCCAACCCACCCCCAACCCCCAATTTTTTCCACCCAAAATAATGGAAAAAAACAACCCAAACCCCACCAAAACCCAAGGGGAAAAAAAAGTTAACACCAAATATTGTTGCTTTGATACTTTTATTTGTTATTCCATTTGTAACATTGTACTTTTATTTTATTATTGGTAAATATGTTTGTAGGATGTTAAAATTTTATAAATTTACTTAAACCTAAAAAAAAAAATTACCTAACCCTAACCCTAGCCAACCTGACCCTGACCCTACCTCTACCTGACCTTATCTCTACCCGACCCGACCCGACCCGACCCCGACCCCTAATCCCGACCCCGACCCCGACCCGACCCGACCCAACCCGACCTGCAATCCGACCCTGACCCCGACCCGACCCCCCCTACCCCTGCCCGACCCCTCACCCTACTCTACCCTGACCCAACCTACAGCCTAAGCAACCCAACCCTAACCCCAACCCCAACCAGCTCACACACAATAACAACCCAACCCCAACCCCAACCCCAACCCAACCCCAACCCCAGCCCCAGCCCAGCCCCAACCCCCCACCCCCCACCCACCCCCACTGGCGTCTCCTGGGTCCTGACCTGGGCCTCGTCACCCTCACCCTCAACCCTGGGCTCAACCCAACCCAGTCTCAGCCTCCCACCCCCCCCCCGTGTCTCCGTCCCCCAGCCTCCCCACTCAACCTTGGACAAATCCAACCCAACCCTAACCCTAACCACACACACACACACACACACACACACACACCAACCCCAACCCCAACCTCAGCCTCACCCAACACCACACACACACACCCTACCCACCCTCACCTGTCACCTTGGCCTGGTCCTTGCCTGCCTCGGCCTCACTCAACCACAACCCCAACCCCAGCACCTCCTAACCCAACTCCTAGCCCAGCCCCCAACCCAACCCCCAACCCAACCCAACCTGACACCTCTACTTTACCCCACCCAGACCCAATCCAACCTGACCTTCACCCACACCACACCCAACCCAACCTAATATCTTTCCTTCATAAAGTGCAAAACATCTAGGAAAGTTTGCATCCAAACAGGATATTTGTAATAGTAATTGTACTGAGAATTATATAGTTTGTATAATATTAGGTGTAAATTTGAAAAAATATAATTATAGGTGTAAATTTAAAAAATGTAAATAACTTTTCACACTAACTTTTCATACTGTTTTGAAGAGAGTAATACTTCAAATATTGTTGCTTTGACAACTTTTTTATTTTTTTCTATTGTAGACTTTTCAATTTCATTATTTGCAAATGTGTTTGTGGGACTCTAAAATGTCAATAAAAAATTACCAACCCTAACCCTGACCCCTGACCCCAGCCCCCTAGCCCCTACCCCTAACCCTAAATCCCCAACCCTTGTGAAAACCCCTGGGTTACCCAAAGCCCAACCCCAACCCTGACCCCTGACCCTGGCCCCACCCCGACCCTAACCTAAAGGACCACAACCCCATCTATCTTGGGCGCCAGCCCTGGCCCTGACTCCCCACCCACTCTTACTATGGCGTTAATATTCTGGGGGGAATTCTCCATCAAGCAGCTCTGCTTACACTCATTCTAGAAACAGCAGTGTTCTGATACTTTTCCTGACTGTTATAATCAAATTTTCCTACACAAACCCTGGGTTCCACCTTCTTTTTGAATAGAATTGCAGCCTGAAGGGCTGCTGCTCACATGCAGTAATTGTTTTCCAGGCTCTAAAACAGAGACAACAGCACCACCTGAAACTTAGCAATAAAATAATCTTGCCCAGAATAGTGGAAACTACAGAAGGGACAACAGCTAGCATAAAGCAGTTTCACTTCCTTGGGCTTTTTTGGAAATCAGAAACTTTAAAGCAAAGGCGCCCAACTCAGTACCCTCTCTCCAGTGGATTATGAAAGGAATTCAGTGGAAAGAAACAAATTAAACTTTGACGGGTAACTATGCACTCGCCACATCATCCTTTTGAGGGGTGACTGCAACCCCGCCCTGAAAAGAATGTATTTTCCCCTTCCAAATGTTCCAAAACTCTGATGTGGAAGGATTGCCATTTTTAAATTTTATTTTTTTCTCCCCCAGGATTCATAATACTCAAGAAAAAATTTTTTTAAAATAAGCAGGACTTCTGGTTTCAATTTAAAAGGCTGTTCCTGGGCCCATAAGTGGTGAGGAATGTACTCATGGCTCCCAGAGAACATTTGAGAACACTTTAACACTTTAAAGCATTTCTTTTATCTTGAGGGACCTAAGGGCAAAAAAAAATAGCCAGAGGGACAGGATGTGCCACATGGGCTGCTCTTTGCCCACCCTTTACCTAAGAAAGATATTTTCTTTATTAAATAAGCTTATTAAATAAGCTCAACAGATTGATTGTAATTTTATTCATTACGAGATGATTCTGTTGAGCTTATTTAATAAGCTTATTTAATAAAGAAAATATCTTTGCTTAGGTAAAGGGTGGGCAAAGAGCAGCCCATGTGGCACATCCTGTCCCTCTGGCTATTTTTTTTTTGCCCTTAGGGTCCCTGAGGGATTAAAGAAATGCTTTAAAGTGTTAAAGTGTTCTCAAATGTTCTCTGGGAGCCATGGGGATCTTTTAAAGTACATTCCTCACTCCCCTTATAGGGCCCAGGAACAGCCTTTTAAATTGGAAGTAAACCAGAAGTCCTGCTTATTTTAAAAAATTTTTTCTTGGTCCTATGAATCCTGGGGGAGAAAAAAGTAAAATTTAAAAATGGCAACTCTGGTATCAAAAAGTTTGGGATACATTTGGAGAGGGGAAAATACATATTCTTTTAGGGCAGGGGTTGCATCACCCTAAAGGGTGATGTGGCGAGCTGTGCATAGTTGCCCGTACAAAGTTTAATTTGTTTCTTTCGGCTGAAATTGTTTCATAATCCACTGGAGAGAGGGTACTGAGTTGGGCACCTTGCTTTAAAGTTTATTGATTTCCAAAAAAGCCCAAGAGAAATGAACTCTTGCTCAACTGGCACTGCTGGTCTTCCTTTGGTAGGTTTCCACTATTTCTGGGCAAGATTATTTTATTGCTGACCAGGTGGTGCTGTTGTCTCTGCTTTAGAGCCTGGAAACAATTACTGCATGTGAGCAGCAGCCCTTCAATACGATTGTATTCTGAAAGAAGGTGAACCCAGGGTTTGTGTAGGAAAATTTGATTATAACAGTAGAGGAAAGTATCAGAACACTGCTGCTTTCTAGAATGAGTGTAGCAGAGCTGTTTATGGAGAATTCCCCCCCAGAAATGTCATAGTCAGGGTCAGGGTTGGGGTGGCAGGGGTGGGGAGTCAGGGCCAGGGCTGGGCCCGGTTGGGGATTGGGATTGGGGTTGTGGTTGGGTTAGGGTTAGGGTCGGGGTAGGGTCAGGGTCAGGGGTCAGGGTTGGGGTTGGGCTTGGGGGTGGGGGTGGGTTAGCGGGTTAGGGGGTTAGGGGGTTAGGGTTAGGGGTTAGGGCTAGGGGGTAGGGTCAGGGGTCAGGGTTAGGGTTGGGGTAATTTTTTTTTTTATTGACATTTAAATCCCACAAACACATTTGCAAATAATAAAATAAAAGTACAATGTTACAAATAGAATTAAAAAAGTTGTCAAAGCAACAATATTTGAAGTATTACTCTTCTTCAAAAGATGAAAAGTTAGTGTGAAAAGTTATTTACATTTTTTAAAATTACACCTATCATATTTTTTAAAAAAATTACACCTAATATTATACAAACTATATAATTCTCAGTACAATTACTATTACAAATATTCCTGTTTCCCGATCAAACTTTCCAGATGTTTTGGCACTTATGAATGAGGAAAGAACAATATTAGGGTTAGGGTTAGGGTTTTGGGGCCCCGGGCGGGTTAGGGATTCGGGGTTTTGGGTCAGGTGAGGGTTCGGGGTTTCAGGTCAGGGTTGGAGGGTTAGGGGGTTAGGGTTGGGTGGGTTAGGGTTGGGGGGTTAGGGTTGGGGGTTGGGGTTGGGGTTGGGGTGGGTTGGGGGGCTGGGCGGGGCCGGGGCAGGGGCCGGGCGGGGGCCCGGGGGCCGGGGCGGGGTCGGGTGAGGGTGAGGGTGAGGGTGAGGGTGGTAGGGGGGGTGAGGGTGAGGGTGAGGGGTTGGGGTTGGGGTTTGGGGTGTTGGGTTAGGGTTGGGGTTGGGGTTGGGGTTGGGGTTGGGGTGGGGTTTAGGGTTGGGGTTAGGGGGTTGGGGTTGGGGGGGGTTAGGGGGTAGGGGGTTGGGGGGTTGGGGTTGGGTTGGGGTTGGGGTAGGGGTGAGGGTGGGGGTGGGGTGAGGCAGGGTCGGGGGGTCAGGGTCCGGGTCAGGGTCCGGGTCCGGGTCCGGGTCCGGGTCGGGGGGTTGGGGGTGGGGGGTTGGGGGTGGGGGGTTGGGGCTGGGGGGCTGGGGCTGGGGTTGGGGTTGGGGTTGGGGTTGGGGTTGGGGTTGGGTTTGTTGGGTTAGGGTTGGGGTTGGGGTTGGGGTTGGGGTTAGGGTTAGGGTTGAGGGCTGGGGTCGGGGTCGGGGTCGGGGTCGGGGTCGGGGTCGGGGTTAGGGGTCGGGGTCGGGGTCGGGGTCGGGGTTAGGGATTAGGGTGGGGGTTCGGGGTCGGGGTCGGGGTCGGGGGTCGGGGTCGGGGTTAGGGGTCGGGGTCGGGGGTCGGGGGTCGGGGGTCGGGGTGGGGGTCGGGGTCAGGGTCAGGGTCAGGGTCAGGGTCGAGGGTCAGGGTCAGGGTTAGGGTTAGGGTTAGGTAATTTTTTTTTTTTTTTTAGGTTTAAGTAATTTTATTAAAATTTTAACATCCTACAAACATATTTACCAATAATAAAATAAAAGTACAATGTTACAAATGGAATAACAAAATAAAGTTGTCAAAGCAACAATATTTGCAGTATTACTCTTCTTCAAAACAGTAGGAAAAGTCATTTACATTTTTTTAAATTACACCTATCATATTTTTTTAAAAAAATTACACCTAATATTATACAAGCTATATAATTTTCAGTACAATTATTATTACAAATATTCCTGTTTCCCGATCAAACTTTCTTACATGTTTTGCACTTATAAAGAAGAAAGAACAATATTATTGAAATTACAATTAAAAGTCGAACTATAATCAAAATAGAAATTAAAATAAGATAAGATTAATAAGATTAAGAAGGTACATATATCTATCACCTATACTTATAAGCTACACTTCAAGTTATGCCAGGTGTTGTTTCTCCCAACCATGGCCAGAACTCTTTCCATCTCTTTGAAGACATCCTGCCTCTCTCTGTTTCGCTTAGAGTTTTTATTTTGCTCATTACAAAACGAACGGCAGCGTTAACATCCGCTGGTTTCTGCGTAACTAACTCTTTTTTCCTCTGGAAAACCAAAGCCAACAAAACATATAAGTTGACCAGTCTTACGGTTGACCAGGGAACAACCCAGAACAAATTAACAAGCCTCCCGTTCTGTCCTCTCTTTCTTTTTCCCCCACGTGTCGATGCGGTCCACTGACTCTGGTTTCCGGCTCCAATCCGGACGCCACCGCCTCCCAGGGCTGGCGTGCCAAGTCCGGCCAGTCGAGGGCGGCGGCTATCTTCTTCCAAGTGTCCGCGGCTGACGGGCAGTCCTTTATAAAGTGCTCCGTAGTCTCCTTGGCTTGACTTCCACTAACAGAGGCTTGTCTTTGACACAAAAGCCTAGGACATATTTGTTCTGCGTCTTTCAGCCACGGTTGGTTTCCTTTTAAATAATAGATTTGATGGTAAAATCTCCATCGAATGTCCCACAGACCGAAGGGGATCCTTACGGTCCGTGAAACATTCGATGTTCCTGGGCACTTCTTTTAAATATCCAGACAAATGGTCCTTCTTTGCGTTTTTTTCCAACTGCGGCTGAAAGTCACCACGTCCACCATTTCCAGTATGATTTAGAGTCTTGCGTAGATCCCCCCTTGGTCTTAAACCACTCGCCAAGACCCCGTTTTGTTGAATCTGCCCGTAGACCTCCCTGAGGAAGTCAGGGGCAGCATGTCTCATCGTGGCTGTAACCGGAAACGGTTCCTCTCTCCACCACTTCTCAGCCCAGCTCCCTTCACCCAATGTTCTGCAAAAGAGCCACCCACCCGTCTAGGCCTGTCTGTTGATGAAACCACAACATACCCCAAAGTTCTGGCTGAGAAAAAGTAACGCCAGAAACTTTAGGCGCAATGCGGGTCCCCCTAGGCCTCCCTGCTCCGTTTTCCTAAAGGCCACCGCCCGAGGCAGGGGAGAAGCGGCAGTTCCCAGAGGAATCGGAAAACCAGTTTTTCCGCCGCCTTCAGCAGGCTTTGCGGGGGTGGGTTAACTGAGGCCAAATTCAAGGCCAGGGGCATGAGGTAACTTTTGATGTACACCGCCTTCTGGTAAACATTCAGTTTCCACGGTTTCCATTTCTCAAAATATTTCTTCACTTTCTCTAACCAAAGCTGCCAATTCTTTTCCCACCCGAAAGGTTTAATCGACTGATAAACCTAACATTTTATACTCCTCTAATTTCTCTACGCTTTCATTTTCACGTCGTGTCTCTTCTTTCATTGCTCCAATGTAGCCGGAGACAGAAATAAGATTTCTTCCTACTCTAAAGAAAGAGATCAAATGGCTTTTCTGTAAATTAATTCGAGCCCCTGAAGCCCGCTCATAGCTGTTAAACACATTCAGGACTGAAACAATCTCTTCTCGATTGTTGACAAACAGAAACGTCATCAGCGTGGGCTGCATATTTCACCTGCTTAACCGAAGCCTCCCTGGAAAAAGACACGATTCCCCCGCTGGGAGGGATGCTCAACCCTGCGATCCTTTCCTCGGCTTGAATTTGGCAGAGGACAGAAATCCAAAACGAGCCGTAGAGGAGGGGGCTTGACAGCCTTGCCTGACTCCTGAACTCACCCTAATCGGAGCCCCTCTGTGCCCATTGATCTGAGGAATCACTCGTGCCTTCAAATAAGAACAATTGACGTTGCCTAACGAAATGGAGGGAGTCCCTTTTCTTGCTAGGGCTTCCCACATAAAGGGATGGTGAACTCGATCGAAAGCCTTGCTTTGATCTAACAGCAATATTTTCCCTTCCCATTTTCCTTTCGGGCCAAATCAAAAGATCTCTCGAAACAAACACCAGGGGAATCCAACATCAGAACGTACGGAACTGCGCGTAACTTGGGAACTGCAGAAACAATTCTTGCGGCTAACTGGGTGGATACTATTTAAAACCTTGGCCAGTAATCTATAATCCACATTGGTTAAAACGATGGGCCGCCAATTTTGAGGCAAAGTCAAATCTCCTTGTTTGGGGAAAAAAAATCAAAATCCCTTCGTAAAAAGACCGGGGGGCCCCGGGGCAAGAAACTCCCTTTCCGGGGGGAACGGAGGGAAACCCCCACCCACCCCAAAAATTTTTAGAAGCTCCATCCGAGTCCGTCCCGGCCCGGACGGGTTTGCTCCTTCCCCCAGGTTTAATTTTTCCCTTTTTCCCTCACGGGGCCCCAATCATCCCTGTTTTGTTGAGACAATCCTTGATACAACCCTTCCCTGATACAGGGTTTCAAAAAAACCCCCCAAATCGCTTCCCCCATATTTTTTTTTCCCCCTAAAGTTCATCACGTAGCATTCCCCCGGGCCCACCCCACCGAGTTTTCCCTTTTCGCAACGCCTCAATCCCCCCATAACAATGGAAGCTTGGGGGTTTTGGCCAGCCCTTTTTTTCAAAGTTCCCCCACCGCCCCCTTTTGTTCGAAATTTTAAAAATTTTTTCCCCTTCAGTTTCTGTCTTATTTGGAAATCTCTAAAACCCCCCAACCATTTCCCAAAAAATCCTGATCTACCGGGAAAACCCCGGTTAAACCCTTTTGGTGACATTTTTAAAAACTGGGGGTACTGCTACCTGATAGTTCTGGTTTTATTGATGACATATTCATAACGTTTTACAGGTTTTTGGCTTTTTTCCTTTCCCCCCAGTTTGATAATTCTCCACAATACAATTTAAGGCCCGCACGTTTGCTAAAAGGCCGCAATTTTTTTACAAGCGGCGTTAAAACTTTTGGGCCGGGGCCCCCCACAAAGGTTTTCCCCCTTGGGGGGAATTTCACCCAAAAACCCTTTTCCCTATAGAACATAACGTAAAATTAAACCCAAAGGGGGGGACTGAATTGGGCAAAAGAGAAATTTTTTAAATCCGCGGGGGTCAAACCTTTTCCAACTATTTGTCTGCCTTTTTGGTAGCAAGTAAACTTTTCCCGTTCCCCCGGGGACCGAAATTATTTTTAAAAAGTTTTTTACAGGGGAAGGAAAAATCTCACTGATTGTTTTTACTTTTTAAAACCTTATCTTTGAGTTGCGGTTTAACAAGAAATTCTCAAAGGGGCTTTCCTTTTTGGGGTTAAAAAGGGTGATTTCTTCCCCCTTTTCCCCGCCCCCGTAATTGGAGTAATCCGACAATTTTCTCCTATTGTTAAAGTCCCCTGGAAATTTAAAAATGTCTATAAGTGGAAATACCCCCTTTAAATGGTCCCAAAAAAAATTTTCCCCCTTTTTCCCAGCCCTACGGGGGCGTAAAGCCCGCAAAGCCGAAAAGGCCTTTTTTTCCTCCTTCCCATCCCTTAAAAAACTCACCAGGCCCAAATCAACAATCAACAACCTGCCGGGGGAAGGCCTCCAAAAAATTCGACAGGAGGTCCCCTTGCTTTAAACAAAAACCCCCACCCCCTTTCCTGACCTTCCCCCCCCATAAGACCAAAACCCGGATGGTCCTTTTGTCCCAACTGCGCTTGGGAGCGTTGCTGTTCTTTCACCAGGTGGGTCTTTTGTAAAACCACCACATCGTGTCCCCGGTTTAAGGGGGGAATCCCCCTTTCGTCCCCAGCCATCCTCAGGCCTCCACATTCCAGGTGGTAATTCTCAAAAAACACCTTTTTTTAAAATTAATTTTATTATTATTATTATTATTTTTAAATTCCCCCCCCCAAAAAGATTTAATTTAAACTATAAAAGGGGGATAATTCCAAGTTTAAACAATAAAAAAACCCTTATTAAAACCAACCTGTTTAAAAATTTAAACCATAAAAAAAGGTTTCATTTTCTCCCCCAAAAAAGGGGATTGGTTTTTTCCATCTTTTTCAATGGTATAACATAATGCCAAATCATTGTTTTGTTTTTTTTTAGCTTCCCAAAAGGAAATCCCCCTTTCCCTCGAAAATTCAGTCCAGGTCAGTCTTCAAAATTCCGTTTTCTGGTTCCCCCTTTTTTTTTACCTCCTAACTGGCTCCTCCCCCCTCCTCCGGCAAACCCCGAAGGTGTAGCTTCCACTAAAAATATAGGTGGGAAGGTTAGGGAGAAAAAGGGACGGTGAAGGGGCACGGGGCCATTTCCCGGGGCAAGGGGGGGGGAAAAGGGGGGGGGCAGGGGAAGGGACCGGGGCCCAGGGGCGGCCCCGGGGGGGAACCAACCCGGCTCGGCTTTTGGGGGCCTCCCCCGCTGCTATCGAGTTTCGCCAAATTTTACTTCTTCCGGGGGAAAAAAAGCGGGAAAACCACTTTGGGGGCCCAATTTTTTCCCTTATCACAACTCCGTCACCATCTCTTCAAGAGCCCCCAGGACTGCCACCCCACAGTAGCACCGCCTGTCCCTCTATACCCACTCTCCACTTTCCCCCTTCCCCCTTTTTCTTTACTTTGCTCCTTTTCCTATCTACCACCCATTTTCCCCATCGCTCCATGCCCTTGCTCCTTGGACTTCCCCCGGGGCCTTGTTTTCTTTCCTTTTTGTTTAGGTTGTCCCCCTTTCCCCCCCAACCACCCACAAATCTCTATTATAAAATTTTTTTGGGGCCCACCCACTCTCTTCCCCAATTCTTCTCTTTCTTTTGAAAAATGGGAAACCTATTTTGCCCAACTGCCTCTTCCCCCACTTTGTCCTTTCTCCTTTTCGGGGTTTTCCCTTTTTTTCCTTTCCCGCACCCCCCCCCGGACCCATTCCCCGGCATCTTTTTTCCCGGACTCGCTGCCCATGTGTCTGTTCTCCAAAAACCCAACCACGGTTTCCCTCTTTTGTTTTCCCCCCTTTTTCCCAACCCGGGAACTCCTCTCCCCCGGCTCTCAAGGCGTCCCCGGGGCCCCTTTTCTGTTTTTGGGCTAGCTCTTTTCTTTCCCCGTTCTGGCTCTTTTTTGGGCCTTCGGAAAGACTTTGGGGTCTTGGTTTTGGGTTTTAAAGGTGGGGGGACCAAAAAAAAGTGTGTCCCAATTCACCACAAAATTGCACCTGATGCTGCTGTGACAGGCTACCGTCGGGGTGGCGCCGCAGCGGGGCCCGGGGAGTGGTGCACAAACGTCTTGGTGATCGTAAGACCCACAGTGGAAAAAGCCTGGGGCCCGACCGCTGTACCGGGGACCCCCCCGGGCCCCCCAGGAAAAATATTTGGGGATTTTTTCCATGCCTATTTGGGGGCCCTTTAATTTTTAAAAGAAACCACACACCAACTTTCCAAATTTTCGTTTTTTCCCTTCTTATAAACCCCGAAAAACTAGGGGATTTTGAACCCCCCCGGCCCATTGGCATGGTCGGGGTTTCCCTGGCACGGTCAAGACCTTAGACCCCCCCAAATAGCGGGACCATCTCATATTCATTTCCAACAATTTGGGGGCTAAAAAGTTTCACCGTTCTGCACTTCACCCAAAACTCTTGTAGCCCCTTTTCCCGAAGCCAAACAAAAAATTCCATTTCCCTAGCCCCTGGAATTTGTACCCCCGCCACAATATCCCCCAGGGGCATCTAAATTTTCCCAAAGGAGCCTCCTTAAAATAAAACCCCTGGATCCTCTCTCGGGTTACCCCAGGCGAAACGAGCGCGTCCGGGGGTTCCTGACTTTGAAGCGGAAAAAAAAAGCTGTTAAGTATTCCTCCCCCTTTTTCCCTTTTAACCCTAAAATTTAAAAAGGGTTTAGCAGCGCCAACACTCCCCCCCATACTGGGTGCCCCCTTTTTTCTTTGCTCCGGGGTTTTTGTCACCAGCCTCCCACCGGGGGGCCGGGCGGCAAACCCAAAGTCCGGGGGCCGGGTTGTTCCCCACGTGTATGGGTTTTTTGTTGTGGGCAGGGTTTAGACTTACGTTTTTTCCCTTTGACGTCACATTAGTTTCAAAACCCATTTAGGCCCGCCAAAAAGGGCCCGGGCCCCGGAGGCATCCTCCAATAAACCCTTGGCCGTGCCCCCCGGGTCCAGAAAATTTTAGTTGGGGCACGGAAAGGGAATTTTTCAGTTTTCCCTAGGGAAAGAAACACTAAAGGGAGACTTCCATGGGGCTTCCCCCCCCGGCCCCCCCCTGATCCCAAACCCTTCTTTTGCTCTCCCGCACCAAACCATTTCCACCCTCTCCACCGAAACCCATTTTCCCTATTCCCCCCGATCTCCCAAGCCTGCTCCCGTCTCGGTTTCTTGCTCGCTCTATCAAAGGGCGGAATCGCTGACATCGCTAGAGTCCCTCTACGGTCCAGTTTTTTCCCCCACCTTCCCATTGAAAAACGTTCCCCATCCTCTGCACCTCCCCCCTTTGGTTTGGACGCAAATGGACAATACATCCAACAACGTGACCAGAGAAGCCTGGATGAAGCTTGGATGGTGACGGCAGACTTAAACAGCGCAGAAAGATTGCCAAGCAGTCGGGTTTTGATCCGACGGAAGAAAAGGCTAGGGGCAACCAGACAAACAGATATTCAAGGAGAAGTTGAGGCGTTGGAAAGAAACGGATCCGGCGGCGCAGCTCGAGAGGAGCTCTGCGGGATGTGTGGCCCTGAGTTCCAGCTTGGGGGCGCCCGCTACGGTTCCGCCTCGAGGAACCGATGAGGATCTGAGAGAGGAGGGAGGGGAGGAGGGAGGTGCAGAGGATGGGGTAATGTTGTACAATGAAGGTGCGGGAAACGCTGGCACGAGAGAGGGACTCCAGCGATGTCAGCGATTCCGACCTTGATAGAGCGAGCAATAAACCGAGACGGGAGCAGGCTCGGGGAGATCGGGTGGATACGGAAGTGGGATTGGCGGCTGGAGAGGGTGGAAATGGTTTTGGTGCGGGAGTACAAAAGAGAAGGGCTTGATCAGGAAGGGAGGGCCTGGGGGGAAGTCCATGGAAGATGCTGCCGGTTTAGATGTTTCTTTCCTCAGGGGAGAACTAGAATTCCCTTTCCGTGACCGACGTGAGAACTCTGGAGCCGGGGGCACGGCCGAAGAGGTTATTGGAGGATGCCTCCGGAATTTCGCCGTTTTCCACGAGGCCTAGACGGATTCTGAAACTAATGTGACGTCAAAGGGAAAAGCGTAAGTCTAAACCCTCCGCCAGACACACACGGAAGGGGGAGGGAGGGAGACGAGACACGTGGGAACGACACCCGAAAAAGAAACACCCCTTGGCACTCCTGATTTGCCGCCCGGCCTACCCGGTGGCAGGACTGGTGACAAATCCCAGGAGCAAGAAAAGACAGGGGGACGTACGCTAGTATAGCAGGCGGAGTGTTGGCGCTGCTAGACCCTCTAACGTTTGAGGCTTGACGGAAGAGGAGGAGGAATACTTAGACAGCTTTTTTCATTACGCTTCAGACGTCAGGAACCCCACACGCCTGACGTTGTGCGCTTTAGATATCTGGGGTCAGACCCTGAGAGGATCCAGGGCTCTATATTTCAAGGAGGCTCCTTAGGGGAAGGTCTCCAGATGCCCCTAGAGAGGATATTGTGGCAGTGATAATTGCCAGGGGTCAGGAAATCGATGTTTGTTTGGCTTCGGAAAGGGTCTACAGAGAGTTCTGGATGAAGTGCAGAACGGTGAAACGTTTGAGCCCAGAGTTGTTGACTGAATATGAGATGGTCCCGCTCATCTCAGGGGATACTAAGGTCTTGACCTAAGTTTCAGAACCACGACCATCCCCGCTCAGGATGTAGCACGGTGGGTGTCAAAATACGCTACCGTTTTGTCGGGACCTGATAGCAAGATCTACAGGGTTATTGGACAGGAGAATATAGGTGTGTGGTTTCTTTTTAAGAACTAGGACCCCGAATATAGGCATGGAAAGATACCCAAGTACTTTTTCCTGGTCAGAGGGGATCACCAGGTACAGCGGTTAGCCCCAGGCTTGTTTCCACTGTGGGTCTTACGATCACCAGAGACGTTTGTGCACCACTCCCCTGTGCTCCCGCTGCGGCGCCAGGGGCCATCCGACGGTAGCCTGTCACAGCAGCATCAGGTGCAACTTTTGTGGTGAATTGGGACACACTTATTTTGGTGTCCCCAGGCCTATTACAACCAACAAGACGCCAAAGTCTTTGCGAAGGCCCAAGAAGTAGCCAGAACGGGGAAAGAAGAGCTCAGTCCAAGCACAAGGGTCCTGAGGGACGCCTTGAGAGCCGGGGGAGAGGAGTTGCCGTCTGTGGAGAGGCGGGAAAACAGAGAGGGAAACCGTGGTTCGTGTATTTTTGGAGAACAGACAGCATGAGGCAGCAAGTCAGGGACATGTTGAATGGAGCGACCGTGAAAGGGTGCGGGGAAAGAAAAGAAGGAAACCCGCAGAGAAAGGACAAAGTGAGGGAGAGGCAGTTAGGGATCATAATAGGTTCCATATTCTTGCAGAAGAGGAGAGAAGAATTGGGGAAGAGAGTGGGTCGGTCCCTAAGGTATTTAGTAATAGAGATTTGTCGGTGGCTGTCAGGGGATGGGAGGCGGACAACCTAGACAGGCAGGAGAAGCAAGGGACAAAGGAGCCCAAGAAGTCCAAGGAGCAAGAGGCATGGAGCGATGAGGAATCAGGTGGTAGATCAGGAAAGGAGCAAAGTAAAGCAAAAGGGAAGGTGGTGAGAAGTGGAGAGTCAGTAGAGGGACAGGCGGTGCTACTGGCGGCTGGGCAGCTCTGAAGGGCCCTCCCCAAGAGATGGTGACGGAGATTGTGATAGAGGAAACCATTGGTGCCCAGTCGGTAGCTTCTCCCGCTTTTATTTTCAGAAGAAGTAGAAGTTTGTACGCGAGAAACTCGATAGCAGATCGATGAGGCCTCCCGAAGCCGAGCCGGGTCTCGGTCTCCCCCTCCGTGGCCGCCCCCTCCCTACCCGACCTCCTGATGCCCGTCCTCCCCGCTTCCTTCCCGCCCTCCTGACCTGGATGGCCCCGTGTCCGCTTCACCGTCCCTTCTCTCCCTAACCATTCCACACCTATCCCATATTAGCTAGACTACACCTTCGGGTTTGCCGGAGGAGGTAGAGAGGAGCCAGTTAGGAGCAGTGAACCAGAGGATCTGTAGGCCAGAGAGACGGAGAGTTTGAAGACTGACCTGGACTGAGTACTTTTCGATGGAGTGGACTGTGCTGGTTTGGAAGCTAACAAAACAAAACAATGATTTGGCATTATGTTATACCATTGAATTCAGAGATGTCACTTCAAAACCAATCCTTGTTTGGGAGAGAAAATGAACCTGTTTTCTATAAGGTTTAATTTTAATCAGGTTGGTTTTAATAAGGTTATTTTATTGTTAATCTTGGAATTATCACCTAGTCTCTTGATAGTTTAGAAATCTAGATCTTTTGGGGAGGAATTAATAATAATAATAATAATAATAAAATTAATTTAAAAATGTGTTCCTGAGAATTACCACCTGGAATGTGAGAGGCCTGAGGATGGCTGAGAGACGAAGGACAGTCTCCCCTGCTGGCAACGATGCCACACGATGTGGTGGTTTTACAAGAGACCCACCTGGTGAATGAGACAACGGCTTCTGAGCGCAGAAATTGTGAACAAAAGGACCATCCGTTTGGGCTGGATGGGGAGGAAGGTCAGGCAGGCGTGGCGGTTTTGTTTAAAGCAAGACGGGACCTCCTTGTGTCCGTAACTGGTCTGGAGGCCTTGCCCGGCAGGTTGTTGATTGTTGACTTCAGCCTGGTAGAGATTTTAAGGGATGGGAAGGAGGAAAAGAGGCCTTTTCGGCTTTGCGGGCTTTACGCTCCCGTAGCGGCATCGCGACGGAAAACTTTTTGGACGCATTTGAAGGGGTACTGTTCCACTATAGACATTTATTAATCGCAGGGGACTTTAAACAATAGGAGCAAATTGTCGGATTACTCCAATTACGTGGGCACGGAGAAAAGTGGGGAGAAATCACCCATTTTAACACCGAGGAAAGACTCCTTGAGAATTTCTTGTTATACGCAATCTCAAAGATAAGGCCTTAGAAGTGAACAATCAGCTGATATTTTTTCCCTCTCCCCTGTAAAAAAGCAATTCGATCAATACGGTCAGCCGGGAAGCGGGAAGTTTACTTGCTACCAAAAAGGCAGAGCTAGTAGATTGGATAAGGTTGACAACTCTCTGCGGACTAAAAACTCTACATTGTCAACTGTCAGTCACTCCTTGGGGGTCAGATCACGTTATGCTCTATATGGAATTCGCTTTGGGTGAAATTTACCCCAGAGGGAAACCTCTGTGGAGGCTCCGCCCAAAGACGATTCTTGAACGCCGCTTGTAAGGAAGAAATTGCGGCCGTTTTAGCAAACGTGCTGACCTTAGAGGATCTGTACTGTGGAGAATTATCAAACTGGTGGGAGCGAGCCAAAAAAGTCATCAGGAAAAACCGGTCAACGTTATGAATATGTCATCAATAGGAAGGATCTGCAGAACTATCAGGTAGCAGTACACCAGTTTCTGAAATGTCACCAGAAGGTTAACCAGGGGTTCCCGGTAGATCAGCAATTTGTTGGAGTGGCTCAGAGGAGTTATTAGAGATTTCCCAAATCAGACAGAAACTGGAGAAGAATTATCAGAGTTTCGAACTAAAGGGGCGGTGGTGGACGTTGAAGAATGGGGCTAGAGCCAAAAGCCCCCAAGCTTCCATTGTTATGGGAGGATTGAGGCGTTGCGAGAAGGACTCGGTGAGGTCGGACCCGGCGGGAATGCTGAGCGTGATGCAGGACTTCTATGGGGAAATATATGAGGGCCAGAATATAGGGAGAAGAATCATTTTAGGGTTTTTTGAGAAGAACCGGAGAAACTGTATCACGGAAGTTGTATCAAGGATTGTCTCAACAAAACAGCATGTTGGGTGCCCCCGTGACGGAAAAGGAAGTTCAGGACGTCATAGCGCAGGGACGAAGGCAACCCCGTCTCGGGTCGTACGGACTCGGATGGAGCTTCTACAAAGATTTTGCTAGGTGGCTGGTTCCTCCGCTCACCCGAGTCCTAAATGAGCTTGTTCCGGGAGCCTGACCGACTCTTTTTACGAAGGGATTTTGATTTTCTTTCCCAAACAAGGAGATTTGACTTTGCCTCAAAATTGGCGGCCCATCGTTTTAACCAATTGGATTATAAAATACTGGCCAAGGTTTTAAACAACAGATTGCCCCAGTTAGCCGCAAGAATTGTTTGGTTTCCCCAAACCAGCGCATTTCCCGGGGACGTTCAGTTGGATTCCCTGTTTTTGTTTCGAGAACTTTTTTTTGGCCCGAAAGGAAAAGGGGAAAGGGAAAATATTGCTGTTAGATCAAAGAAAGGGTTTTATATTTCACCATCCCTTTATGTGGGAAGCCCTAGCAAAAAGGGACTCCCTCTCGATTTCGTTAGGTACTTCAAGTTGTATTTGAAGGCACGAGTGATTCCTCAGATCAATGGGCACAGAGGGGCTCCGTTTAGGGTAGTTCAGGAGTCAGGCAAGGCTGTCCTTTAAGCCCCCTCCTCTACGTCCTCGTTTTGGATTCTGTTCTCTGCCAAATTAAAGCCGGGAAAGGATCGCAGGGTTGAAACCCCCCTCCCAGGGGGGGGAACGTGTCTTTTTCCGGGAGGCTTCGGTTAAGCAGGTAAAATTCAGCCCACGCTGATGACGTTTTTTGTTTGTCAACAATCGAGAAGAGATGTTTCAGTCCTGAATGTGTTTAACAGCTATGAGCGGGCTTCAGGGGCTCAGATTAATTTACAGAAAAGCCATTTGATCTTTTTCTTTAGAGAGGAAGAAATCTTATTCCTTTCTCCGGTGAACATTGGAGCAATAAAAGAAGAGACACGACGTGAAAATGAAAGGTAGAGAAATTAGAGGAGTATAAAATGTTAGGTTTATTGTTCTCCATTAAACCTTTGGGGGGGAAAAAGAATTGGCAGCTTTGGTTAGGAAAGTGAAAAAATATTTTGAGAAATGGAAACCGTGGAAATTGAATTTTTACCAGAAGGCGGTGTACATAAAAGTTACCTCATGCCCCTGGCCTTGAATTTGGCCGCATTACCCACCCCCGCAAAGCCTGCTGAAGGCGGGGGAAAAAACTTTTTTCCATTCCTCGGGGGAAGGCCCGTTTCCCCCTGCCTGGGGCGGGGGCCCTTTTAGGAAAACGGAGCAGGGGGGCCCTTAACCTACCCGCATTGCGCCTAAAGTTTCTGGCTACTTTTCTCAGCCAGAACTTTGGGAAGTTTACCCGGGTGGTTTCATCAACAGACAGGCCTAGAGGGTGGGTGGCTCTTTTTGCAGAACATTGGGTAAGGGGGAGCTGGGCTGAGAAGTGGTGGAGAGAGGAACCGGTCCCTTTTCCGGGGCGCCACGATGAGCATGCTGCCCCTGACTTCCTAGGGGGGTCTACGGGCAGATTCAACAAAACGGGGTCTTGGCGGAGTGGTTTAAGCCAAGGGGGGGATCTACGAAGACTTGAAACGTCGCATATACTGGGAAATGGTGGATGGTGTCTTTCAGCCGCATTTGGGAAAAAAAACCAAAAAAGGGACCATTTTCTGGATATTTAAAAGAAGTGCCCAGGAAATAATGTTTCACGGACCGGAACCCCCTTGGTTTGGGCTTAAGATTTTACCATCAAATCTATTTTTTAAAAAGGAAAACCCAACCCGTGTGAAAAACGCAAAACAAATATGTCCTAGGCTTTTGTGTCAAAAGAAACCCTGTTAGTGGAAGTGGACCAAGGAGACTACGGAGCCTTTATAAAGGACTGCCCTCAGCCGCGGACATTTGGGAAAGGGAGATAGCCGCCGCCCTCGACTGGCCGGATTTGGGGGGGGGCCCCCCCCCCCCCCCCGGGGGGGGGGGGGGGGGGGGGGCCCGGCCCTGAGGCCGGTTTTTTGGCTTTTTTTTCCGGAAAAAAATTTTAAAAAAACCGGAAACCCGGGTTTCTTTTTGGAGCAAAATAAAAAAAGGAAACAGAAGGGAGGTGTTAAAAGGTGGGGTTCCCGGGTTTAAAACAAACCCCTGGTAACTTAAGTGTGCTTTGTTAGGGAAAAAAATTATTTTTTTTAAATTTTATTTTTTTTAACTTTTTGTTTGTTTACAAAATTTTAAAAACTTTTTTTTAAAGGAAAACAGAAAAATTTAAGGGAAACGGAATTTTGAAAAAAACTGAAAATTATTAGTTTTATAATTTTTTAGGTGTAATAAACAATATTTTTTTTTACCTTTTATTTTTTATTCCTTTTTAAAATTTCTTTTTTTTTTATTAAAATTTTTTAATGAAAAATTTTAATAAAATTTTCCTTTCTTTAAAAATAACCCAAAACCCCAAAAAACCCCCCCCCCAATAAAAATAAAAAAACCCCCAAAAAAAAACCCCCCCAAAATAAAATTAATTTTAAAAAAAAAAATTAAAAATTAATAAAAAAAAAATAAATTCCCCCCCTTTTCCCCTCCCCTTTTTAAAATAATCCCCTCCCAAAAAATCCCTCCCCAACCCCAAATAACCCAAAAACCCCTTTCCCCTAATATTAAAAACCCCCCAAAAAATTTAAAAATAAAAAAAAAATCCCCTAAACCCCCTAAAAAAAAAAAATCCCCTAAACCCCTATCCCTAACCCTAACCCTATCCCTAACCCTATCCCTAAACCCTATCCCTAACCCTATCCCTAACCCAAATCCCAAATTCCCTAACCCTATCCCTACCCTATCCCTAACCCTATCCCTAACCCTATCCCTAACCCTAACCCAACCCACCCTGTTCTCAAAGGAGGAGGTTGTGCTTTTTACAGCTCCTAATAATTTTCCAGAAAACAGTGGATTCTCCTGAATCCAGTGAAAATGCTGCAACCTCACTAGTTGGGGTAGGCAGGGGAACCCCTTCAGGCATCTGGGGAGTCAAGGATGGAACCTCAAAAAAAGAATTTTAGGGGTTTGGGGCAGATCAAACTACCCCCCAAAAAACCCCAGAGATTTTACAGCAAGCAATGGCTTCCAGGAAAGGAAAAGAGAAAGAAACTAAGAGTTTTTGAAACTGGCAAAAAGAAATAAGACTGTGAGTACTATGGTTTTGGAAACTGAGAAGGGTTTTGGGGGCTATGGCTTCTAACAGTGCCAAGGAAATTTGAAACTCCGGGGAAGGGGTTTTCAAGCAGAAAGCCAGAAAGAAGAAGAAGGGAGGGAGAAAACTTTGGATAGCTCTGAAAGAACAGGGCGTGGCAGCCATGGCAGAAACAGAAACTGCCTGGAAGGGCAGCACAAACTTACTGCAAGGAGAATTAAAAGTGGATTCTAGCCTCCAGAAGGACATTCAGAAAAAGAATATATTCAAAACCCCAAAAGAAACAACCTTTTTGGCACAAAAAAGGGGGCAGCCTTTTGCAAACAAACAAACTCAGCAAGCGAAACTGAAAGTAACTCTGGACTGCTAAAACCTGCTGTAACCATGGAAAAGGCAAAAGGGGGGGGAGGAAAAACCCTGGGTCTGGCTACTGTTGAAAGCTTTTTTAGGTTTCTTTTTTTGATCAGTATAAAGAAACATATTGTTTGAATGCAGAAAAACTGGGAAACCTTTTGGGACTGTTGGAGGAATCTACCAAAGAGTTTGAATTAGACAGTGTTTTCACAAACCGGGGGGGGGACAGCTTTTTGCAGAGGGACTTTTTTTGAAGAAATGCAAAACAGACATACTTGGGGGGGGTTGCCCGAGAGGCCCTCCAAGAGTTGAATGATTATGGCGGGGGCCTGTTTAGGAAGCCGGGGGGGAAAGAAAGCAAAGGAGTATGAATCCCTTCTGCAGGCTGTAAGTGGCATAATGGCAGAATGAAGAAGTTAGGAAAGATCTGCAGGCTTATAAAGAGAGGAAAGGGCTTTTATTAAGCAATTTGCTTTGAAAAGCAAAGGAAAAACAAAGATAAAAAACAGGCAGCCAAAGTTTCACGTAGGAAGTTATTAGCTGAAGAGGCTTTGAATACATGTAGGGGTCGCTCCCCCCCTAAAACCCGGAAACTTTGGAAGAAGAATCGTATCCTCTGCCCCTACACAAAGAAAACACGCACATTCTCGCAAACCAGACGAGATAAGAAAAAGGGGTTTGCGGGGCAGCTTCGGGGACTAACACCTCAACCCAAAAAACTTACAAATGAATCTGAAATGAGGGAGTGGAGAACTGGAGGGGCCCTCCTTCCAAGCGAAGGGGAGTGGCATGGAGTGCTCTGGCGTTTCTTTTCCGCTTGCTAGCAGCGAGAGCTCTGTGGAAACACAGCGAGGAGGAGAAGATGGGGGGGAAGGCGCTGGGGGGGAAATCCAAAGAAAAGGCCAAGAGGAAAACAAAGGAAGGAGGAAAATTTCCCCCCCGGGAAAAAAATCACAAAGGATTATTTAATTCGCCAATATACAGGATTTCCAAAACGTGGAGGGGGAAAAACAATCGGGAGGCGAGTCTTTCGGAAGGTTCTAAACATACAGCCCTTTCCCGGGAAAGGGACTCGGGAGCCTGGACGGAATGTCTCTACACCCTTGGAACAAAGCGACCAACAAATTTTGAAAAAACTTTACAGGTATGACACGTTGAAACTCTGGGGCTACACGGTCGCACGTCCCCTCCCGGGCTCTAAAGAACGCTTGCCCAGTTTCAAAAAGTACATGAGATAAACTTTGGGGTATCCTGGAGAAGAGCTTTCCTTTGCTGAAATCGGTGCTGTGGGATTGCCCGGGGAACAGTCTCAGGAACAGGTCTCCTACGCCAGGACTTTATCCTTGGAGATTGTCGAGCATTTGCTGCTGGGCAGGAAGCCAAAGACGTCTGTTATCATTCTGCCGGACTGGCTGAGGGGAAAATCGATTGATAAAGACCTTTCAGGAGATCCACAGGACCTGGGATTGCGCCCCCGGGGAACCTGACTCCTTTGGTTTGGACGCAAATGGACAATACTCCAAGATGGTGACCAGAGAAGCCTGGATGGAGTGGCTCCTGATGGTGACGGCAGACTTAAAAACGCAAAAGTTCCAAGCAGTCGGGTTTTGATCCGACGGAAGAAAAGGCTAAGGGGAACCCGACAAGAGATATTCAAGGAGAAGTTGAGGCGTTGGGAAAAAAACGGATCCCGGGGGAGCTCGAAAGGGGCTCTGCGGGATGTGTGGCCCTGAGTTCCAGCTTGGGGGGGCCCGGCCCGGGTTTCCCCCTCGAGGAACCAATAGGTTGGAAAAGGAGGGAGGGAGGAGGGAGGTGCAGAGGATGGGGGAAAGTTGTACAATGGGAAGGTGCGGGAAACGTGGCACGTAGAGGGACTCTCGCGTTAGCATTCCCACCTTTATAGAGCGAGCAAGAAACCGAGACGGGAGCAGGCTGGGGAGATCGGGTGGATACGGAAGTGGGATTGGCGGCTGGAGAGGGTGGAAATGGTTTTTGGGGCGGGAGAGCAAAGAGAAGGGCTTTATCAGGAGGGAGGGCCTGGGGGGGGTATGGAAGATGCTGCCGGTTTAGATGTTTCTTTCCCTCAGGGAGAACTGAACAATTCCCTTTGTACCACTGAGAACTCTGGAGCCGGGGGGACGGCCGGAGGTTATTGGAGGATCCTCCGGGAACGGGCCTTTTCGACGAGGCCTAGAATGGATCTGAAACTAATGTGACTCAAAGGGAAAAAACGTAAGTCTAAACCCTCCGCCAGACACACACGGAAGGGGGAGGGAGACGATAAAGTGGCAACGACACCCAAAAAAAAACACCCCTTGGGCCTCCTGATTTGCCCCCGGCCTACCCGGTGGGAGGACTGGTGCAAACCCCCGGAGCAAAAAAAGACAGGGGGCGTCGCTTAAAAGCAGGGCGGAGTGTTGGCGCTGCTAGCCCCAAAGTTTCAGGCTTGACGGAAGAGGAGGAGGAAACTTGACACTTTTTTTATCACGCTTCAACGTCAGGAAACCCCAAGCGCTACGTTGTGCGCTTTAGATATTGGGGTCAGACCCAAAAGAGGATCCAGGGCTTATATTTTAAGGAGGCTCCTTAGGGGTCTTTAATGCCCCTGGAGGATATTGTGGCAGTGATACAATTGCCAGGGCTAGGGAAATCATGTTTTTTTGGCTTCGGGAAAAGGGGCTAAAAGAGTTCTGGATGAAGTGCAGAACGGTGAAACGTTTGAGCCCAGAGTTGTTGACTGAATATGAGATGGTCCCGCTATTTGGGGGATTAAGGTCTTACCGTAAGTTTCAGAACCACGACCATCCCCGCTCAGGATGTAGCACGGTGGGGGTTAAAATACCTCCCTTTTGTCGGGACCTGATAAGAAGGAAGACGAACAGGGTTATTGGACAGGAGAATATAGGTGTGTGGTTTCTTTTTAAAAATGAGGACCCCGAATTACATGGAAAATACCCAAGTACTTTTTCCTGGGGGCCGTGGGGATCACCAGGTACAGCGGTCAGCCCCAGGCTTGTTTCCACTGTGGGTCTTCGATCACCAGAGACGTTTGTGCACCACTCCCCTGTGCTCCCCCTGCGGGCCCGGGGCCATCCCACGGTAGCCTGTCACAGCAGCATCAGGTGCAACTTTTGTGGTGAAAGGGACCATTTTTTGGGGTCCCCCGGCCTTTTAACCAACAAAACCCCAAATCTTTGCGAAGGCCCAAAAAGTAGCCAGAACGGGGAAAGAAAGAGCTCGTCCCAAGGGAAAAGACAAGGGTCCTGAGGGACGCCTTGAGAGCCGGGGAGAGGAGTTGCCGTCTGTGGAGAGGCGGGAAAACAGAGGGGGAAACCGTGGTTCGGACCTTTTTGGAGAACAGACAGCATGAGGCAGCGAGTCCAGGAAAAGATGCCAAATGGAATGTGGTACCGGGGAGGGGGGGGGGAAGAAAAAAAGGGAAAGCAGAGAAAGGACAAAATGAGGGAAGAGGCAGTTGGGGGGGTTAAAAGGTTCCCTATTCTTGCAGAAAGGGGAAAGAATTGGGGGAAAGAGTGGGGGGTCCCTAAGGAATTTAGTAATAGAGATTTGTCGGTGGCTGTCGAGGGGGCGGGAGGCGGACAACCTAAACAGGCAGGAGAAGCAAAGGGGAAAAAGGGGAAGGTCCAAGGAGCAAGAGGCATGGAGCATGAGGAATAGGTGGTAGATAGGAAAAAGGGGCAAAGTAAAGCAAAAAGGGGAAAGGGGGTGGAAATGGAGAGTCGGAGTAGAGGGACAGGCGGTGCTACTGTCGGGTGGCAGTCCTGAGGGCTCTCCTGAAGAGATGGTGACGGAGATTGTGATGGGGAAAAAATTGGTGCGGAGTCGGTAGCTTCTCCGCTTTTATTTTTAGAAGAAGTAGAAGTTTTAGCAGAACTCGATAGCAGATCGATGAGGCCTCCCGAAGCCGAGTCGGGCTCGTCCCCCCCCGTGGCCCCCCCTCCCACCCCGCACCTCCTGATGCCCTGTCCTCCCCGCTTCCTTCCCGCCCTCCTGACCCGGATGGCCCCGTGTCCGCTTCACCGTCCCTTCTCTTCCCCAACCTTCCACACCTATCCCATATTAGTGAGACTCACCCGGGTTTGCCGGAGGAGGTAGAGAGGAGCCAGTTAGGAGCAGTGAACCAGAGGGACGGGGAGGCCAGAGAGACAGAGTTTGAAAACTGACCTGGACTGAGTACTTTTCGATGGAGTGGACTGTGCTGGTTTGGAAGCTAACAAAACAAAACAATGATTTGGCTTATGTTATACCATTGAATTCAGAGATGTCACTTCAAAACCAATCCTTGGGAGAGTGAACCCGTTTTCATAAGGTTAATTTTAATCAGGTTGGTTTTAATAAGGTTATTTTATTGTTAATCGGAATTTTCACCTAGTTTTTGATAGTTTAGAATCTAGATCTTTTTGGGGGGGGGAAAAAAAAAAATTTAAAAATAAAATTAATTTAAAAAATGGGTCCCTGAGAATTACCACCTGGAAGTGAGAGGCCCGAGGATGGCTGGGGACGAAAAGGGGATTTCCCCCTGCTGGCAACGATGCCACACGATGTGGTGGTTTTACGAGAC
>CAOKZL010004405.1:0-31826 GCA_948472985.1 Iguana delicatissima
GCTTGCCTCCACATGTGAGTATTTATGCTTTGCTGAAGGGATGTTGGATTGTAGCCTGTGTGTGTTTTTGCATTGCGTGTCTATAGCAGCTTGGTACCACTTTAGTTGCCATGGTTGCATCCTATGGAAGCCTAGGATCTGGAGTTTGATGAAGGACTTTTCTTTCTCTTTTAAAAAGCTTGAGCTTATTTTCCCCTGAACTATAGCACCAGTGCTGTCTCCTGGAGAACCCCAAGTTCCTTCCCAAATTATATGTCCCCATGACATTTAAGGTGGTATCAAAGTACTATAACTGCATACTGCAGACTCCCTGCATTAGTTTGCTTGTCTTCTTCAGGCTCTTTCCTTCAGTATTATTCTTCCCCTCTCCTCTTCCTGAGCCAGGTTCTGCACTCGTCAGACCTCATCTGAAGTGCCACGTTCAGTTCTGGGTGGTTCATTTTTAGAAGGATAAAGACAAGTTGGAGAGGACTCCAAGAAGGGCAATGCGGATGATGAGAGGTGTGGAGAACAAAACAGATGAGGAAAGGTTGAAAGAGCTGGGCTTGTTCAGCTCAGTGAAGAGAAGATGGAAGCGTGATGTGATGGCACTCTTTAAACATCTCAAGGGCTTTCACCGAGATGGAAGGTTTGTTCTCTGCTGCCCCAGAGGGGAGGATCAGGTCTTAATTGTTTGAAGTTACAGGAGGGTAGATTTCAACTGAACATGAGAAGGAACTTCTTGACAGTAAGAGTGGTTTGGTAGTGGACCCAATGACCTAGAGATGTCGTGGGATCTCCTTCTCTGGGCATTTTCAAAAATTGGCCAGACAGCTACCTGCTGGGGATGCTCTAGCTAAAGCAGGCGGTTGGATTTGATAGCCGAGGGGCCGTGCTCCAGCTCTGGGAATCTATGATTCTTCCAGCCTTCGTGTCCTACACCGTGGCTCCATTCACACCATGCAGTTATAGTATTAGTTTAATCCTATGGGATCCTTGGATTTGGATTTTAGGAGGGGTATTTAGAGTGGCCAGCCAGGAAGTTCTAGTGCCTTAGCAGAGTACAAACCCCAGGATTCCTTCGGGAGTTGCCACGGCATTTAAAGGGGACTTTCTGCTCCCCCCATCCTCCCACCCCCTTAGATAACTGCTGCCTCCTTCTGTAACCCTTCCCCTCTTCCCTGTCTCTTGGAAGAGGAGTGGCAAGCCTCACAACTGCTAGATGCCCATTTACATTAAATAATTAGAATGCTATATTCCACTTTAACTGTCATGGCAACATCCTATGGACTCTTTGGATTTGGAGTTTGGTTAAGAACTAGAGCTTTCTGGCTGAAGAATTTGAAATCTTAAGCTTCTGACTTCAGGATTCCATAGGATGCTGCCATGACAGTTATAGTGGAATCATATAGTGGAATCCTGAAGGAGGCCCTGCTGACTTATGGCCCTTTCGCACTATACAGTTTTAGTGTTATGATTCCACTATAACTGTGGAATGTTATAATTCCAGTATGATTCCGCAGCATAAGGCCACTCAACTGCTGACTGGCTGCCACTAATGCAATGAGGTAAGTTGTTTGCATACAAGTGGGGTGTGGGCCAGATCTTGCTACCTTTCCATCTCCTGGCTGGACAACTCCTTCCATTTTGCTTTCAAGCCTGGATTTCCCAGGGCTTAGAAAGTTGGCCCTGCTGGCTGGCGGATTCTGGGAAGTGGGATACTACGTCCAGTTCTGGGCACCTGGTTTCAAGAAGGATATCGACAAACTGGAGCATGGTGGAAGGTGTGGAAGCCATGAAGCCCTATGAGGAGCGGCGTAGGGAGCTGGGGATGCTTAGTCTGCAGAAGAGAAGGTTAAGAGGGGACATGAGGGCCATGTTTAGATATTTGAAGGGATGTCATGTCAAGGGAGGAGCAGGCTTGTTTTCTGCTGCTCCAGAGACTAGGACGAGGAGCAATGGATTCAAGCTGCAAGAAAAGAGATTCCACTTAGACCACAGGAAGAACTTCCTGATAGTCAGAGTGGTCCGGCAATGGAATATGCTGCCCGAATGGAGTGTGGTGGAGTCTCCTTCTTTGGAGGTTTTTAAACAGAGGCTGGATGGCCATCTGTTGGAAATGCTTTGATGTGGCTTCCTGCATAGCAGAAGGGGGTTGGACTGGATGGTCTCTTCCAACTCTATGATTCTAGGAAACCAAAAGAGTCACATCCCACAAAGTCTTGAGATTTCTGGCCTGCACGTGTGTGTTTGTGTGTGAGAGTGTGTGAATGTGACATCCTGCCTGGTCCCTCCCCTTCAGAGCGGAGTATCCAATGGTGGCATGCCCCCCACCCCTCCACGACAACTCACCTGGTCCCCGGAGACCTCATTACTTCTGCTCTCAAATCCGGTGGTATATGAGAACACAGTGAGAGGGTGTTTCTGTCGGGGATCCTTTAATTTTGGCTGCTGTGCTGCACTGTTTGACAGTCTTCTCTCAGCTACTGACTTATACCAGCCGTGAAAGAAGCTGGGGTGACACATTTCCCTGTTCCAGCAAATGATCCACCCCGCTTCGCTGTACGGCTTTGAATCAACTGGCTTTTATTCCTAACAGCCAACATTTAATTTCCAGGGCATAAGGAAGAAGCGGACGGGCTCAGTCTTGCATGGAAACGGCTTGTGCCCACTTGGGAGGCCTGATTTCTAATTACAGATGCAAGGAGGCTGGTGCTAGATACTCTTCTTGGCAAGGGACTGTGCCTTTTGCGTATGCTCAGAGGTACTCACAATCATGTCAGATGCCTAGTGCTGAATCCAAATTCTCAGGGGAACATTTCCATGGCAACAGCTAATTGATTAGCTTCCTTACGGTCCCATTGAAGTATGTTGAGCTGATTGCTGATTATTTGTTATGTCAAAAGAAATACAGTTAATAAGAATGGTCGGCATTCCGTCTTGCAGTTACAGCTACATAAGCTAGACTTACATTCTGCTGATAATGGTGGAAGCAGAGTTACACACACAGCTTGTTGATCTCTGCCGTGTCTTCGCAAGTTGTGCATTCCTGGTTGTATATCCTATGCTTTGCATTGAGATTGTACACAGCAATTGTCCGTCCTGCACTTTGCACTGTGGTTATACATCCTGTACTTTGCATGGCGGTTGCACGCTATGGCTTGTGCGTTGTGAAATGGCAGCCAGTCATTGACGGGCATTGTTCAGTGTTGCTGTTGTGAGCATAGTGCTCACATAGTGTGTGGGCATGTTTTGTGCTATGCTAAAGAGATGCTCGATTGAGGCCCAGATGTATCAGGTCATCAGGCTTGCTATCTTGGAATGATGGGAGATGTAGTCCAACAAGGCTGGAAGATGGCAGCTAAAGAAGGCTTGTATCCATGGGCTTGCAGCCTGGATCTGGAACAGTGCAAAGGGAAACCTAGATAAATTTAGATAAATTGAAGCCCAGAGTACTCCAAACACCAGATTTCTGGGGCTTACATCCTCTCTCCATATCCCAAATCTCAGTTTTGGATGGTGTCCTTGCATTTCTGTCTCACTGGTAGAACGAGAAAGCTCCCAGCCAATGGGAAACGATGATATGGGACTCTTCCACACACCTTTGACCCAAACGCTATAAATCCGGCCAGCTTGCCTCTAATCTTTGAAAATACTCTCCTGCCAGCCCAGCCAATAAGAAGGCTTACTGCAGAAATCCCTTTCCAAACCAAGGGAAAGTTTCGTATTGACTCAGCCAGGCTGACATTTTGCATGGATCGTTAACTAGAGAATAGAGATGTCTCTGCAGCAGTAACCCAGAACGCAGAGTGGTTAACTCGAGAAAACAAACAGGCACTTGGGAGAAGGAGGGAGAGAGAGAGAGAGACAGACAGAGATGGAAGAGGTCTGCAGGGATATGTTTGGTTTCATGTGCACCAGATGTGCGGAAGCACCACCCGGAGACACATTGACGGGCGCACTGAGACATACTTAGACCACTCCAAGACAAAACAAACCCTTACAGATAACACAGCACAGAAGCACGGAGAGCAAATGAGTTCTGGGACAGACCACTTGGGCTGGCTCAGGAAATGTGGCTGGTGGGCCCCATGTGGCCCTTTTGTGGGAGACAGCCAATCCCCCCTCCCATTTTTTAAAATTAAAACTTTCCTGAAATACTCCTTGTGCGGTATGAGAGGTCATATTTCTGCACTCTCCAAGCTGTTTTAGCTGTAGAGAGACGTCTTTATTCCAATGGGAAGGATTCTGAGGCATAAATATCTGAAGGCACCAGATTCTGTCTGATCTTGGAAGCTAAGTAGGATCATCCCTGGTTAGTATATGGTTGGGAGACCACCAGGGAAATGGGCTCCAGTGGGTCTCAGTCTTTGATGCTCCTGATGGTTTGGACCTTGCTTCCCAGAATCCTTGCCCATTAGCCATGTTCCCTGGGACTTCTGGGAGTTGAAGTCCAAAACATCCAGAAGTCCAAAGCTTGAGAACTGTGGCTGTAGGCTAAATTTCAGAGTCAAGGAATGGCAGATCACCTCTGAGCATTCCTTGCTTAAGAGACCCCAATGAAATTCAAAGGGTCTCCATAAACTGACAGGTAACTTGAAAACATTTAACTTTAGATCTAAAGTACCCTGAAGGCACCAGATCCTCTCTGATCTTGGAAGCTAAGTGTGGTCAGCCTTGGTCAATACTTGGATGGGAGACCATCAGGGTATACCAGGTGCTGTAGGCTCGATTTCAGAGGCCTGCAATGTCAAGCCATGTCTCAGTATTCCTTGCCTAAGAAAACCGTCAAATTCACAGGATCGCCATATATCAACAGAAGGCTTGAAAGCACATACACCCAAGAAGTGACATAGAAGTTGACTTGATCTGGGCAGACTTGATTCACAAATAATATGCAAAATAATGCACTTTTTTTCCTGCTTGTATGCATCTAGATATACAGAAAGTGCTCTGTTTATGACAAGCATTTATGAAAAGAGTTTTCAGTTTGTAAAGAGAAGACATCACAGATCTGTCTAAAGGATATCATCACTTCAATATTTGTGCTTGCGAGTGTGTGTATGTATATATATGAAACCTACCTGAGGCCTTAAGTGCAGGAAAGATGGCTGCACAGAAGGGGAAGAGGATGATGGAAATGCCAGTGATAAATAGTTGCACAGCAGCCTATTACACTGCCAAACTGCTCCTACTGTCAGGAAATTCTTCCTAATGTTTAGGTGGAATTTGTTTTCCTGTAGTTTAAAGCCAGTGGTGCATGTCCAAGTCTCTGAAGCAGCAGAAAACAAGCTTGCTCCATCTTTCCTAGGACATCCCTTATAGCAATAGCAGTTATATTTCTTTACTGCTTATCAGTGCTATGCACTCCCTAAGCGGTTTAAAATGTGTTTCCGCTAATTGCCCCCAAGAAGCTGGGTTACTGACCTACAGAAGGATGGAAGCCTGAGTCAACCTGGAGCCCTGCAGGATCAAACTCACAACGCTGTGGCTGCAGTACCCTTCCAAAATTTGAACATGTCTATCAAATGTCTGCTCTTCACCTTCTCTTCCCCAGGCTAAACATACCCAGCTTCCGAAGCCACTCCTGCTTGGACATGGTTTGCAGTCCTGTGGCCATTTTAGTTGTCCTTCTCTGGATGGCTTCTAGCTTGACAATATCCTTCTTGAATTGTGGTGCCCAGAACTGGACATGGTATTCCAGGTGAGGTCTGACTGAAGCAGAATACAGTGGTACTATTACTTCACTAGAAACTGTGCTCCTATTGATGCACCTTAGAATTGCATTGGCTGTTCCAAGCCTTTGTTGTTGTGGCTTGCACCTTTCTTGCTTCCATTTGACACCAATTGAATTATTCCCATCTGCTGTCTTGATAAGGGATTCTTCTGCTTTGATGCAAGCCGGCAAACGGCTGTGTTTTCATTCAGCCCCTTTTGGACTGAGGCCGTTCTCTGGTCCTACAGGTCTTTCTCCTCAAGGTCGGATCTGCCTTCCTTGCCAGCAGCCCAGGTTTGGCGGTTGGTGACAACCTGAACTTTCCCATTGTTATGCGGCTGTACAGTGTATTCTTCCCAACATGTTCTCTACTTTTTCTTTTTTCTAAAAGTCCTTTCAATTAGGTTGTGAGATATTTAATCATAACAGGAGGCTGAAGAGGTATTTGTTTAGCTGCTGGCATTATCTCTCTCCCCCCCCGCTTTCCCCATGCTGGTGGAAGGGAGGCACAAATAAAACAATTACTTCTGTTCAGGGGCTTGTGCAAAGCATAGTTAGATAGCTCAATTGTTTGGCCATTTCCACACTAGACTGTTACAGCGCTATTATTCCACTTGCAACATCCTATGGAATCCTGGGGTTTACAGTTACGGGAGGGGCCAGCCGGCCCATCCCTCAACTGCGAACCCCAGGATTCCATAGGATGTTGCAAGTGGAATAATAGCACTATAACAGTCTAGTATGGAAATGGCCTTTGTCTCTAAAACACAGAGGCAGGAAGAATTTTGGAGAGTTTTTAAGCTGTGCTCACCAGAGTTTTATTCCAAAACCTGCTTTTCCTCTGTGCAATTTTTTTTGGTCTTAGCACCTTGAGTGACTAAGGCCCACTCAAGCTGGTGGAGAAAGGGGGCCAGGTTCATAAAAGGTGAAACCCGAGATTCAGTGGAGGTGGAGGCAACCGTTTCTACCTTGCCACTCAGTTCCTTCCTTTCCAAGATCGGTCGCCAGAAGTAGCTGATAATTTCAGTGCTGGGAGTGCAGAGAAGGCACTATGGGTCTTAAAGGTACTAGCCAAGCTCCAGAGCCTTACTGTAGCTGGATGTCAGTAGGGATAGCATCACCCCAATCTCCCAAGTTGTCCTCTGCTTTGGCAGTTCTCGTTTTAGGATTTCAGACCTAAGTCCTCCTCTCAGTCCTCTGTGTGTGTAACTGCAACTCCCAGCAGTGTGCATATTCCAGTCTGACTAATGAGGGCGACTCCCTGCTGGAACGGGCAGTGCTCGACTCGTGCCGACGGCGCGGAGTGGCATAACCTGAGCGATTTGTCACCATTATCCCTCCGCGCACTCTTGCCGACTGCTCCACGGGCCATCAGCACCTTGTACAGCTAAGGGGATCTGACAGGCCCGTTATTGGGTTCAGGCCTGTGCCATACTCAAGTCCCCGATACTCTGAGGATGGAAGTGCCAGTAGCCAGGGAGAACTGACTCTGGTCCCTGGGTCTAGGAAGTGTGAGCCGAAGCCTAGAGGTTCATGTCAGATGCTCTTTATTTCAAGGGAATGGAGGAAGGTCTCCATAATCCACTGTTTACAACATCACTGTAGCTGAATCACATGGCTCTCTGGTTTTGTTGGACTGCGAATCTCAGCAGTCCTAGCCAGATAGCAAGTGTCAGGAATGCTGGGACCTGCAATGCAGCAACCTCTGGTGGGCCTCATGATCCCCATTTATTTCCTTCTTTTGTAAACATTTCTTTTGCATGGAGGTGAGGATCCTGCAGCTCTCTGGCTATTGCTGGATTGGCCATTAGCAAGGAATGCTGGGAGTTAAAGTCCAACAGGAGGAGGGCTTCGTGATTCCTACACCAGGGTTTAATAGCAAGAACCTCTGTTCAGAGGTAGAGTTTTAACCCATACTTTGCTACTTATGGTCCTTATTTGCTCCTACAGATGTGTCTGGGTGTGTTTAAAATTATTATTTTTGGTGGTTTTAGTTGTATATTGCTTTGGACAGTTTCTAACTGAAGGTGAAATAGAAATCTTTATGACTAGACTGGGGATCATGGGTCATGCCATATGATCTTGGACTGCAGCACCCAGAAACTCACCAGCAGTGAGGAATGCAAGAGTTGCGGTTCAATAACATCTGGGGTGTGCATGTGTGGTGAAAATGATGATTTCAACCCCTGCTTCAAAGCAAACGGACCCTTTCCCCAGCTTCCTATGGCTACCTGCTGGGTCCTGGGGCTACCATCCTTTATTCTCTTCTGGAAGATTCTCCAAACCAAAAACAACCCATGGAACATGATCTTGTGTTCCCTTAGAGCTCAGTAGATATCTTGCATTTCCTCTCTCTGACTTGGGACTGGAATACCCACAGGCTGATGAAACTGGGGGTACATTGTGGAGGCACGTGGAGGGGAAGAAGGAGAACCTCTCCATGGCTTTGTCTGGTCCCGTTCTCCCTCTGCCCTCCCCATGTTTCTTCAGTCCTTCTCTCTTTCCTCCCTCCCTTCTCCTCCATGTCCCTCGCCAACGGCTCTCTTGTCTTGTCGGCTAAGCTCCATCCTGACTTCATTTATCATGTTTATGTGGAAGGGAAGAGATTAGCTCTCTCGGCCA
Organism: Iguana delicatissima; assembly: GCA_948472985.1. Taxonomy (NCBI): domain Eukaryota; kingdom Metazoa; phylum Chordata; class Lepidosauria; order Squamata; family Iguanidae; genus Iguana; species Iguana delicatissima. Next base: position 8,318 of record CAOKZL010004405.1, read on the forward strand.
ATTTCCCACTTTCATCTCCTCCAGCTTTGGAGGGACTCCGGAGACACGAGTGTCGGAGGCAGATGGCGGAGTGCACAACATGCCACTCTCTCACACGTGCAGGTCTCCCCATGCAAAAGCTACTAACGGGCCTTCTGCCTTAAGCAAACTGGACTCAAACATCAGGCGAAGCTTCTGGGCCAGAGATTATGGCTTTGCAGAAGATCTCTCTGGGCCAGAAAGCTTCTCTCCCCACTCTCTCATTTTCTTCCTCTCCCTCCATATACAAGGAGAGCTGTCTTTGGCCATTTCCACCCTACACTGTTATAGTGCTATTATTCCACTTCCACTTTCTGTGGAATTCTGGGGTTTGTAGTTTCCTGAGGCCCAAGGGCTCTCTGGCTGGGAATTCTAAATGCCCCGCCCTAAACTGCAAATCGCAGGATTCCACAGGAGGTTGAAAGTGAAATAATAGTACTGTAACAGGCTAGTGCGGAAACAGCCTTGCACTGTGGCCTCCTAATCCAATACCCAAAGTGCTAGACCACACTGGCTCTTGGGGGGGCACTGGGGTGAAAATCCACACCCCCTGCCGTCGTTCCCCCGGTGCACATGGTTCCCTTTGGGAGGTGCCCTGCAATCCACAAAAACCTTGTGCTAAGAGCAATCTCTGTGTTTGAAGGAAGCTGCACAATTTTCGGTTGTTTCCTCTTTAACAAGCACGCAGCCGATCCAACGCCGCTGTGTGAACAAGCGAGCCATGAAACGAAGGAGGTATTAATTGCAAGAGCAAATGTAATTAGGAAATGGAAACCAAAGAAATCTTTAGTGCACCCTGTGGCATCGAGCTAGAAATAAAGGAGGGGGATGAAGAAGAGATGTTGGGTTTTGCTGATGATCTGCACAGGCGGATTGTCATCCCCGCCCCCCTCCCTGCTGAAATCTCACCTGAGGACCGATGCTCGTCTCTGCATGCCAATCCTCCCTGCCTGCATTATGGGCTTAATGATACCGCTCTCACCCACCCAGGATTATGGAGTAATTGCATGTAAAGGGCTTAGAGGAACACTCCAAACATGATTTGTGCATGCCAAGGGCCCTTATGGGAAAGCAAACGGCATGGCAGTGGCATCCCTCGGAAAGTGGAGTGGTCTGGCTCTGGTGGAAAGGTGCAAATCCTTGCTGCACGAGGTGGTGCTAATCCAGTGTACGGAACTCCGCGTGCGTTTCCTCGCTCGCTCCTTTGCCATCATTTGTATTCCCTTGGCCTTGAAGTACGAAGAGACAGTACCCATTAGCTCACTTCCCTCTTTGAACAAGCGCTGCTCCCCAGGTTTTTCCGCCTGCGCTGTTTGTCTCTCCCCCGTCCCCAGCCTTCAAATAGGCTTCTGATAAATCCACAGCCTTGCACATCTTCTCTCCGCTGCGCTGCTCGGCTCTGCCATGCCTTCAGTATTTAAACTATGAAAAGATCCTAATGAAACCTGCCAGGAGACCTCTAGATGATGGCAGAGCACAATGCCTCCCCCCTCATATGGGTGGGCGGATTGGGCTAATTTGAATAGATTTAAATATCATGGGTTAGTGATATTTACATAGAGCCCATTTCTCTCTTGCTCCCCTCCTTCTCATAACCACAGTCCTACAAGCTTTCCAGCAGAGAGCAAGAGCTACAGCTAGTGAGAGAGAGGCCATTTCCGCACCAGACTAATAGTGCTATTATTCTTGTTTCAACATCCTATGGAATCCTGGGGTTTGCAGTTTAGGGAGGGGCCTTTGAGGGGCCTTTGAGACCCCTCCCTAAACTGCAAACCCCAGGATTCCATAGGATGTTGAAACTGGAATAATAGCACTATTAACAGTCTAGTGCAGAAATGGCCAGAGACAGAGTACAGCCTTCTTATATTAGAATTCAAACCCAGGTCTGATTCAAGCCCTTCACCCCCCAGGGTTTCTCAGTGGCTGGTGGGGAAGGGGGAGAGGTTTTGAAGCTGGGTCTCCCCCCCCCCCGCCACTCAAGAGCTTACACATCATTCTCTCCTGGTTTAGCAGAGAAAACGGTAACCTTGACCGAACTTCGGCTTTTAATGGGGCAAAGGCAGAATATGAAGAAGGCAAAGGTGGGAGGTGGAGTGTTTTGGACCCCATTAAAGATGGGGTTTCTACCACACCAGAGTAGAATTTCTTGGTTTCTCAGGGAGTGGGGGAAGGAACAAGATCAGGAGGAGAGACGTAGCACCAAAGGAGACAGAGGGTGCTTTGCTAGCAACAGCCAGGAATAAGTATTGATGGAGGGATTGCATTGATAGGCTGCCTTTGTCCTAGCGTGGGACTCAATGCGGCTAAAAAAATAGCAAAGCAAAAGACAGAACAATGAAATGAAAACACAATTAAATGATCACTGTTGTTAAAAATCATAAACAGTATCAAATCTTTTAAGAAGCATGCAAAAATTAAAACTAGAGTCTCCTTCCCTAAGAAGACTTCCTGCAAGGAATGAGTCATTGAAATCCTGCTTGAACAAGAAGGTCTTTGCCTGTCACCAAAGTTTTGGAGAGCTGGGAGGGGGCCCACCTAGCCTCTCATGGAAGGAAAGGGAGCAGCCACCGAGAAGGCGCTCTCTCCTGGGTCCACACCAAACCTAATGCTGTCCTGTGTTAGACTATTAGCCCCTTTCTTAGGCAGAAAACATTGAGTTTCCTAAGACTTTGGACTGCTACATCTGGAAAAAACTGTTAGGTACTGTTTAGGTGAACTTTGCCAGTTAGAGTCCAAATGAAAGAGTTTTCCCTATGTTGGAGGTAAAAAGAAATCTCAAAGAATTAAATCCCAGATTAACTCCCTCTCGTTAAAGGTTCCTCTGTTGAGGGAGATAGGATGGAAGGGTGAGTGGTGGTCTGAGGGGCAGGATGAAGTAAACACGGAGATGCATGGAGTCATGAGTAAAGCCTTTCAGAGAACAGAAAGCAGCTCAGACTGATGAGAGCAAAGCTAGAATGAGGAGTTCTGTAAAGGACAAGCAATCAAACAGAGACAAGGAGTCAGCCCTGATCAGTTGATGACAGGTCTATCTGGAATGCACTTATGATCATAAATGAGGGCTATAGGCCATTAACAGCAATGTTCTGTTGGGGCAGAACAATGGCAGCTTTGGACTGTCCTTGGGTTCCAATATATGTCAAGGTTGGTGGTAGCAGCCGTCGACCACCAAGGTCTCACCCTGGTCTAAGTCAGGGTGTGGTTCTGCTCCAACAGAACCCCTGGTGGGTTGAAGGGGACTTGTTTGAGAACCTTCTTGGGTGTGAGAGAGGGGACTGAAATAGGTACACCCACCCATTCATGAGTTACCAAGCAAGTGAGGTCATGAAGCACCCATCTGCTTAGCTAGCGTAGCCAATGGTGAGAAATGCTGAAAGTTAAAGTCCAACAACATCCTGAAGGTCATGAGATTGCCCCATTTGGTCTAAGTCGGTGTTTCTTAACCTTTGGTCCTCCAGATGTTTTGGACTTCAGCTCCCAGAAGTCCAAGCTGGCACGGCCAATGGTCAGAAAGGCCGGGAGATGAAGGTCCAAAGATCTGGAGATCCATCCTGGGTGGCTGCAGGAAGCGATGGCTGCTGCCCAGTGCTGAAATCTGAGAAGCAGTTTTGCCAAGCTCTGTCAAAGTGGCAGGAACCTGTGGCTGCTGTCCAGATGGCTGAAATCAGCTGGATGGCAGGCGGAGGACCTCTGGGCTGGTTTGTAGGTGGTTCTATCACCCAACACTGAGAGATGCACAACGTACGAAATGGCCCCAACCCTCGTGTGACCAAATCCATCTTTTCTGCTGAGAAGAACAGCAGGGAAGTTGTTGTACAGAGAGCCTTCTTTCACCCCCCCTTCCTCTACCAGCGAGCTGAGCTGAGCCAGGTTTGTATCCACAATCTAATAAATCAGTGAAATAAATGTGATTGATGTACTAGATCAAATAAGCCAATAACACTTGCATAATTGCAGGGAAATTTGCATCAATTATTTTTGCTGGAGGTGAATTTGACTTTCCAAGTTGGGAAATGTTGCTTTGGAGGGGGGTGGGAGGAAGGAAAGCAGAAACACCTAGCATTTATTTAATTTTGCACGATGGTTACCTGCCCCTCTGCCAACCCCACTCTATCTAACACCTCCCTCCCTTGCTTTCTGCATAATCTCCACCGTTTGGCTACTTCCTAGCTACTCTATTCTGCTTGAAAGTGAGGAGCCCGGCTACAGAGAAGACAATCTCTGTAATGAAGTGCGGATAATCTTATTAGGAAATGAACTCTCCCCCGCCTTTGCCTGGTGGAAAAGGGGAATGCGAAGCAAGAGATAGCACACCCAGGCAGAGTTTTTGTAATATTAATTTTCAACGGAAGGAGCTGGAGGGGGTTTGGGTGCCAGTAAAGAGCCAAGCCTCTTTGAATCGGCGTGAACGCACAAGCACTTTCTCACACAATTGTCTCACCCAGCGCCTCCCAGACAAGTGGTCTCGCCTGACTCGAGGGGCAGAGAAGCTGTGGGGCTGGCAGGCGGAGGAATCAGGTTGAAACCCAGGCAGGGGGCATAGGGCATAGGTCATAGGGCATAGGGCACAGCTGGGCATAGGGCATGCCTGGGGCATAAGAAATGCAGGACTCTTCCTGCACCCCTTGAAAACCAACGCAAGAAGGGGGCTGTTGCGCAGTAATATGAACTAAGTAAATTTAGCAAGCGATGGTGTTATAGATTTTCGTTGAGTTTTTTGTTCATATTATTGTAAGGGAAAAATGACTATGGATATTGGAGAAGGTTTTAATAACGTTTAATGAGATTTATACTTAGAAATTATGAAAAGATTTAAAGAAAGCGTTTCTTTTTTTTCTTTTTTTTTAAACCTGTGCTTATAAGGATATAGAAATTTGGAAATGAATATACAAGAGTACGGAATCACTGAGAAATATTGCGAAAGGAAGTTTTGCTCCATACTTAAAATTTAAGATTTTAAATTTAATAGATCATACTAAGAAATAATTTAGAATACTAAGAGTTAGTTTAGTATGGGAAGTGTGCAATCTGTTTTTCTTCTCTTTTTTCTTTTTAGAGAGTGTAGGTAATAATATTAATTAGACTGGCTAGGAATGAATGGCTTACTGCTACCACATTATTCCTTTTTTAGACTGAATTCTCAGTATTAAACATTATCTGCTAACAATGTATATTAGAATACTTTGAAAAGAGTTACTGATATTTTACTAAGCGCTGCATACTCCCGGGGTGGGAAACCTTCTTTTAATTTTGTATTATGTAGTCTTGTTTAGTGTTTTTGGTCGTTCTGTGTTGTGTAGTTTTTGTTGTGGATATAATCTAGATCTCTCTTCTAAGTTTTTATTTTGTAGTAATAAATTTTGTGTTGTCTTATTTTAATTTAAAAAAAAAGGAAGGGAGCCTGTGGTGCAGACCCAATCCCCGTGGCCTGCCAAATCCCACATGAGTGCCATTTCAGTCCCAGACATTTTTGATGCCTGAGGCTGCAAATCAAAATGACCTCCACCTCGTCATGCAAGTAAGCATTAGGAAATGCCAGCTGAGCAGAAGTGACAATTCGCTGGCCTTTCGTGGTGCCCGAAACACGCTGCCCGAAGAGAGTGACCTGTTGATGATGAATGTCAGGGCACGCTCCGGATTTGCAGGGTGTTGTCAGAATTCGGGAAACTGCCCCCGGTTTCTGCCGGGGCTCCGTCACCCGAGCAAAGCAGGGATTTGAAAAACAGAGGAAGAAAAAGCCAAAAGGCTATCCAGTCCAACCCGCTGCCGTGCAAGAACACACCACTCAAGCCCTCCTGAAAGGTGGGGATATAATTTAAAGATCGCCAGGGAAAGAGAGTTTAGCACCCTCCAAAGCAGTCTGTTCCACTCTCAAACAGTTCTTGCAATCAAGACGTTGGCTGCATTTTACTATAGGTAAGGTTTGCTTAATAGATTTAATAGATTTACTGAGAACTAATCCATGGTTTATAGCAGAGCTTCCCAGACTTTTCATGTTACTGATATAAATGCAGAAGAAATCAAAGAGGAAATCATGTAGCTGTTCTTCTCTCTGTAAGATGGAAATTATGTTTGGAATGGAATGGAAAATAAGCAATTTCAACTGGAAGATTTAAGTATGGAAGTGTGTGTGTGGGGGTTATTTTCAAGACAAACTTTCAGTAAAAATTATACAAAAAACAACAACAAACTTTTCATGTTGGTGACACACTTTTTTAGCCATGCATCCTTTTGCGACACAGTAATTCAGTTTTACTAGCAAACCGGAGGTTAAACTAACCCCTTGTAAGAGATACAGACACGTACATGCATTGTAATAACAATATGTATGCGGACACAACATATCTCATGAAAATCTTTTGTGTATTTTTAAAAATATATGGTTTATAAATAATAACGTGCATTTTCAAGATTGTAGGTGACACACCGACACACTTCAGGCGACACGCTAATGTGTTCCCGCACACCGTTTGGGAAGCCCTGGTTTATAGAACGAACTAATAACATCCTCTATTGACTAACAACGTTGATATGTTGCCTGAAATAGAAATTCAAGAAATTAGAATTCAAAATAGTGAGTTATGGGATAAACGTTTTGAAATACGAGCATAAATATAACGAGCAACAAATTTAACAGTAATTTTTAAGTAGTTACTTTAAGGTCATTTATTTATAGTGAGAGCTGTTTGCAACAGGGTGGGAACCATTTTTAAATAGTTGCAGTCTTTTTTTTTCTGTTTAGTTAAGTTTTGTTAGTTTAGTTTAAATATGTTTTACTTTGTGTTTAATAACTTTAACGCTATGAGTAATTTTTAGTTTAATTATGTCTTCCTTCTTCTTCTTCTTCTTTTTTTTTGGATGTACTGTTTTGATTGGTGTTTGTGGCTTTTTTGTGTTTATGTTTAAACCTTTCTAAATTTTTTAATTACAACAAAAGATGTTGGCTGGCATTCAGTGTTACAGCTGCAGATTCATAAGCTAGAGCTACGCGTCCAAAACTGATCTGTATTCAGCAAGACTACATAGTCTTACTGAAAAACTACATAAATGCCATGCCAGCCCCCCCTTAAGAGCCAGCAGCTGGATTGGGCAAAGGAAGCCTTTTCCATCTGCCTCATTTCTGCCCCCCGTCCTGCAGCAAGCGAGGCCGCAACCGTCAGAAGTAGGACCCCACTCGCGGGGGGGGAGAGGTGGAGATGTCGTCCTCCTCGTGCATGATAGATGCTGCTGCTATGATTGAGAAGCAACTGGATGCCTGGGACCGAGGCAGCGAGTGTGACAGACGATGCCTCTGAGATCGAGGAGCGACCGACTGTGCCGAGGACTGGGCCAGTGAGTGAGAGAGCAAGTCAACCTGCAAACATCCCCCCCACTAGAAGGTCAAACAGAGACAGAGTTGCCCCAGCCAGTTCATGACGGAGAGGGAACCAGCAGCGATGCAGAGGAATTGCGGCCAGTGGTGCCCATCAGCCCTCAATCACGCAGAAGGCGGAAGCGGGCTGCTCAGAGGGAGGCTGCATGGACTAGGTTGAGGAAGCAAGAACGAGCAGCACCTGCTCACGGGGGCCGCTTAAGTCTGCCGGCGTGGCTGCTCCTTGCTTGCAGCAAATTACTAGCAAGCCCTCATGACTTTGTTTCTCCCGCTCCCTGAAACCCTCCGGATGGATCTCTGCCTTTGGACTGGACCTTGACCTGGCTCGGCTTGCTTTTTCCTGGTGTTTGGTATATTCGGACTCTCCCTGCAAGCATTCCTGACCTCCCTCCTTCCTTGCTGGCTGAGGCTCGGCAGGAAGAGATTCCTGACATGGTGCCCTGATCAGCGGCTGAAAAGAACTCGTCCGCCCAATCTGGCTGATGGTTCATGAGACGAGCTGGGGGTGGGGGTGGTCAGGGCAGGAGATGCTACTCAGGCCATTTCCGCACTAGACTGCTATAGGGCTATTACTCCACTTTCAACATCCTATGGAATCCTGGGGTCTGCAGTTTAGGGAGGAGCCTTTGAGGCATCTCTTTAGGCACTTAAAGATGGCTCTCATATCACATCTCAGTTTTCTCTCCTCTGAGCTAAGCATCTTAAATTCCCTAGGTCATTCCACCTAGGGCTTGGTTTGGGGACTTTTTACCTTTTTGTCACCCTCTTCTGAACGTACTCCAGTTTGTCAATATCCCTCTTGAACTCTGGTTTCCACAGTATTTCAGATGAGGTCTGACCAAAGCAGAACAGAACAGGGCTATTACTTCCCTTGATCTGGGCATTAGTTCCTGTTGACATCACCTACAATCTCATTGGCTTTTTTTAAAAAAAAGAAATAGCACAATACTGATTGAGAATCCTCAAATCTACCCAGAAATCCTTCCTCCAGTGCAAGGCTGAGACATCAAATCTCTCTTTTCTTTTTCATCCTGATTTCCTCAATGTCTTCAAATTATACTTTGCATAAGACGCCTCTCTTGGTGCAAAACTTCATGTCTGTTTCCCCCTCTGTGAAGCAAAACACACAAAGACAGCAGGCGCAACATAACAGGCTGCTTGATCACAAAGACAGAAAGGACCCATGCCGCGTGGCTCCTTTTACTACAAGGCAACAGTTATCCCATTTTCCAGTATGGCATCAGTACAGAATGTGCAGAAAGAAAGAAAGAAAAATCAAATGTAGAAACACTGCCTGTTGAAGAACAACGGCAAAACTCATATCATCTCATGATGGCTTGCGCTGAGGAAGAGATTTTTCAATATTGTCCGGAAAAAAAACCCTCTGCACCTGAACTCTTTTGCAAGGGGCGCAGGAAGTTCTGTTTCCTTCATGCCCCATGGTCTGAACTGCCTCTTCCCTCTCTTTCCACCCAGGGTCCCACCTGGGACGTAGAAGTTTTTGGGGGTAGTGGCAAGATGCAGAATTGCACGTACAGAGCTACACACTGATATAGGCTCTTGGGCCTACGGTGGTTTTGCTCCTTCGTGGACATGGGGGCCACCAGCAACTGCTAGTGTGCTCCGAGAACATGGCAATGCATTCTGGAGCAGGAAGCCATGCTGATTTACCCATTCAAACTGTGTGCCTGGAGACCTTAACTCTGCCCTGCTCAGCAATCTGCCTTTCAAAGGGAAGAGCTATTTAAAAAGGCTACCACCAGCCTCCAGCTCTATCTCCTCTCCAAGAAACAGACCTTGTAAACGGATGATCAAGGGATGGGTGATATGAGGAAAAACATATATTTGGTTATGAGTTGTCAAGAGGACTCTTGCAGGCCTCTTTCCAACCTTGTAATTCTCTCAGGTTTCAGCTAGTCACTTAGCAAGAATCAGGGAGATAATGGATTTGCATTATCCGGGTGTGCGCCTTGAGGCAGCCCCCTCCAAGGTCATTTCCACACTAGCCTGTTATAGGGCTGCTATTCCACTTTCAACATCCTATGGAATCCTGGAGTTTGCAGTTTAGGGAAGGGCCTTTGAGGGTTTAAGCTTTTGAGCCTTTGAAGCCCCTCCCTAAACTGCAAACCCCAGGATTCCATAGGATGTTGAAAGTGGAATAATAGCACTATAACAGTCTAGTGTGGAAATGGCCCAAGATTTGACAATTGACAAATGAAGGCTGGTAAGTCTTCACCCCTGCCACCCAATTTTTGCACATGGGATTTCTGCATGAGAAACCATAAATCTTTTGCACCATTTCACCTCTTTCCCCGCTCCAGCTGGATCACCGACCATTCAAGGAAAGGGAAGATCTCACTCACACCCAGACCATCTGTACAACCTCCCTTGTGATGCCAAGCGTTTGGCGCCTTCTAGGACTGGGTGCTGCTGTGCACGGCTGCTCCTGGCACGCATGCCAAGCTGCTCTGGTGTGTGTGTTCACACGCATGCATGTACAGACAAGCGAGGGCATCGGGAGCACATGCAACCAGGACAGCTGTCTGGAGGTGTGCCACCTGGCAGGCATCGCAATGCCCGTGAGCTTTGCCATGAAGCAGCTGGAAAGCAGAATCTGTTCTCAGCCTGAAGGCTCAGCTGCCGAAGCAGCCCTGCTTCTCTTTCTGCACATTTTTTGTTTTGGAAAAAAAAATTACTGGATTTGAAAACATATAGGATATTGGTCAATCCTGGCTCAACTTGCCCCACAAAGTCAATGCAACTTGATCAATCAACACATATGTAAATCCCCAAAATGGAATGAGTCTACTCTAAGAGGGAGCTAAAGTCGTCACTGAAGTCGTGACTCTCTTAAAAGGGGGCCAAGGGAGGGTTGAGTGCTGAGAGGAGATCAGGGAGGGGGAAGAATTCTTTACAATCCATTGCAAAACCTTTTGGAAAGGGCAGGAATTGGGCAGAGAATGGGGGGATGTCCAAGGTTTTTGTGAGCTTCTTCTCTTTCAAAAATCGGAAGGGGAAAAAAAAACAGGCATGTTGCCATGGTGATCTTTAGACTGGACTCCATTCATAAAATTTTAGGTGCTACTCAAGCGAGCTTACGGAGCCAATGGCTGTATTTTTCCCCCAACTGAGAAGACAAGAGATGCAATTCTTCACTGATTTTCCTCTCGAAGGAAGGAACAAGTCATTTTAGCAATTTTCTTTTTCTGCAAGAATGAACATTTGCATTTTTCACTGTTTTTAAAATGTCCTGGATGTTCTTTCCTCCTTCCACTTTCTCCCTTTGTCCTCAGTTTTTTGTAATTGCTGCAAAATGCTTTTGTAGCTCAGATGTTATTTGTACTCACTTAACTAGTAGGGAAGACGAGAGGAGAGGGCAGAATCTTGTCCATCTCAGCTTATGTGTCATAACTTTTGATAACTTGAGCATGCTCGAATGCTGCTCGGCTCAACATATCCCTGTTTTCACATCTGGAGGATTTTGAGTTGCTGTAGGCCATCCTCTACTGCTGACATCGTCCTCTCATGTTCTCTCCCACATACGTTGCAGCCGTGTGATCCTCTCTTTCATAAGGCCAGGAACATCCCCTCCCAGGAGCATCCTTTGTTATTCCAAAAAATGAACATCTCGGGCATTTTGCTTGGATCCTTTCAGAGCTGGCACAGTCCGAGGCCAGCCACTTCTCTCATGGCTTCAGTTCCCTCTAACCTCTGCCATATCTGATCAAGCCAAGGTTTCAGTTCAATCCACTTTGACATCCCCTGCCAGAGCTGGATGCGGCAGTGGTCCATCCATTCCTGCATCCCTGCCAGGCTACATTAGTCCTGTCTGTACCAGCTGTGTGGCAGGCATTAAAGATACATCTGTAGGAGATGACCTGTCTCACTGGGCAGAAATGATTCCAACTTAGTTCCTGGAATACAGAATAAAGCTGAATTTAGTATAAAAATACTGCTCCAAATTCTCCTGGTTAGTCCCAACTAGAACAGACCCAGTGATTGAACTGTTGAATGATAAATGAATGTGTAGATAAATTCAATTCATTTAGTGGGTCTGTGTTGATCAGCGTTAACAATAGGATTATTGTTAGAATATTTTTCTTCCTGATATCTTTGGCTCTCATTTGGTTGTTCTTAATATTGGGGAGGGGGGCAGATTGTGCAACCCCTGGGCCATTTATGGGACTCCAATTGACTCCCCCAGCAGTGAGTCTGCCTGAGGGGGAAATGGCCAGAAAGATTAATTTTTTTCTGAACAAAAATAGAGGGATTGCCCCCGAAGAGCTCCAAATGTGCCCCTCTCGGCAAACAACAACAACGCCCAACCCCCTCCTCCCGAGAAAAGACTGGAAGGTGACTTGTCATGATGCATTAAGGGTGAAATTTTGTGGGTGTCTGCTCAAAAGCAACTCCTATCACATTCTATGGTTCCTACTGAGGTGTGCGGGTAAAGGATTGTAGCAAAGCAAATGTCCAGTGAGTTCCTGCATTTCCCCTTTCTTCCTAAGCATGGAACCATTTACATTTAAAGACAAAGACAGACCTGGGTACCAGCTCATATGTTCAAAAATGGGGGAATTAGCCATCCAAAAATTACAGTTTTGGGAACAACATGTATAACACCATCTCTTGCTGTTATGTGTCTTCACGTTGACTTATGACAACCCTATCTTAGGGCTTGTTGGGCTGTTTTTCAAGATTTCTTCAGAGGAGTCTTGCCATGACCTTTCTCTGAGGCTGAGAGAATGTGACTTGCCCAAGGTCACCCAGTGGTTTCCATGGCTGAGCAGGGAGTCAGAACTAGAGTCTCAGTTCAGCATTCAAATTGCTACACCGTACTGGTTCCACTTATGGCAACCGTATCCTAGGGCTTTCTTGTCAAGATTTCTCTAGAGAAGTTTTGCCTGTGAGGTTGAGAGAGTGTCCGTGGGAATCCACAGCTGAGTGAGGATCCGAACCTTGGGCTTCTGGATTCCTAGCCAACACAAACCACAACACAAGGCTGGTTTTCCTCTTCAGGTTGACCCTAACTTGTGACTACTTCATCCTAGAGTTTTCTTGACAAGGTTTCTTCTGAGGACATTTGACACTCTGTTTCCTGAGGCTGAGAGAGTGTGACTTGCCCAAGATTACCCAGTGGACGTCCATGGCTGAGCAAGGGACATGATTGCTGGTATCCTAAATCCCTAGTCCAAAATGCAAATCGCTACATCCTGCTGGCTCCAAGAAATGCAACCTTCCTGGCAAGATTTATTCAGAGAAGGTTTAGCTATTGCCTTCCTCTGAGGCTGAGAGAGTGTGTTTTGCCCAAGGTCACTCGTTGGGTTTCCATGGCCGAGCAGAGTTTTGAACCCCGGTGTCTCAGAGACCCCTAGTCCAAAACTCAAACCAAACACCACACTGGCTCTTGTGGTGTGGCCATCTCAGTGAAATGAATTTAGTCCCAGTTTTAAAATGGAACACGGAAGGAGGTAGCAGTCAACAGATTAGTTATCAGCTTCATTAGCCATCTAGGTGAGATTAATCTGTTTGATAACGAATCCATCCACTGCTATCTCCTTCCACGTTCCATTTTAAAATTGTGACTAAATTTATTTAACAATTAAAGTTATATATTCCTCCCCACCCCCACACTGGCAAATGCCCTTGGAGAGGTTGGTGATCATAAAAATAGAACAGCTAATAAAATAACAAGCAAACCAGCCAAAAGCGATAAGAAAGGTGATAACAGCATTAACTTGTTAAAATATTACGCTCTTTAAAAGCTAGCAATAAAAGCCATAATATTATTACTAAAGTGTTAAATGCAGACTCTTTGGTTTCACATCAGTAACTTTCGCTCTGCCACTGTGTTCAACCTTCACGCACCAGGGTGGGTTATTCTAGTCTCTCAGAACCACTTTTTGCTGCAAAATCCACACAAAGTAGGCATTTTGCAAGATTGTCACTGCACAGCTTTTAAGAGATTCCCACATCTGAACCATGAGCTTCATTTTTTAAAGAAACAAAAGCCCACCAAGATTAAAGAAAAAACAACACCCAAACCATCTATTGCCAATGGAGTATTTTTTATTTTTTGTCCTAGCCAGTTTAATATCTTGCATTTTAGAGTTAGTAAGCCTTGCATGCCTATAGTTGCTATTATAGAATTACCCAGCCTGTGGGACGGTCTATATTCCGTTGTCGAACAGTTCTTACAGTCAAGAAATTCTTCCCAGAGTTTAATCTAATTTCTTGCAATTTGAATCCATTGCTTCGTGTCCTGGTCTCTGGAGGAGCAGAAAGCAAGCTCACTCCCTCTTATACCACTGCTTCAGATATTTTGTCCTGTGACACCAGCCAACCAGAAAGCATACTCATTTAATGTTTTGTGACATTTTGGTTGTTCCAACCAAAATAGGGTGTCTTGTTATGATGCAACTATGGATTTGCGTACATTTTATGAAGACATTCAGATGGAGCAAGTTTGTTTTCTGTTGTTCCAGAGCCTAGGATGTGGAGCAGTAGCTTCAAACTTCAGGAAAAGAGGGTCCACCTAAACATTGGGAAGAACTTCCTGATGGTAAGAACAATTTGATGTGGAATAAGTTGGATCATGGTGGAGTCTTTTTCTCCAGAGGTTTTTAAACAGAGGCTGGATGGCCATCTCTCAGGAGCGCTTAGATTGTATATTCTGCATGGCAGAAATGGGCTGGACTGGATGCCCTTTTCCAAGTCTATGATTCTATGAAATTGCAGATCCTGATAACAATTGCTATGCCATCTTTGTTTAAGGAGGTTTGACTGTAGCCTATTGTTTCTTAATGCCAGCCCCTCAAATGATATTTACAGATTACTTCTTTTTATGTGTAAAGATGTAACGATAATATTAGCGCCAAATAATTGTTAAGCTGATGGGATCTGGTGCTTGATTTTTGGGACTGGAAACTGTGTTAGCACTTATTAAGATCCAGCTTTTTGATGCAATTTTACTTGTATGGCATGTTTCTTTTTTCTTTTATTTTCAATAAGCCCATTTTAAGAGCCCAGAATGGAGATTAGAAGCCCAAATAAACAAACAGATGGAAATGAACACACATGCACACGCCATGCCAGTATTGGCGGAGGCAGAAGAAATAATGTCTCCCAAAATATAAATCAAATGAAGAGACTGTGCTCAGACTGTGCTGAACTACTTTGAAGCAACAAGTGTCTCTGATCCGAACTGTAAGAATGCCAGATGCGATTAAAGGTAATCGTAATCATTGACTCCCCGCCCCCCTCAAGAGCCTCTCGTCCTATGAGCTTCCTCTCTTCAAGGGCCTATTTGCATAGCATCAAAAAAGGGAGCTCATTAATATTACGCAGAGGAGCGGCCTGTGGTTAATTATGGAACACGACTCCCCGTGTAACTTACACACTATTAATCAGATGTCTTCTCAGCTAAGCCGGCACGTGGAAGGGGTAATTAAGCGCTGGCTAATGAATTTTGGTAACGAAGCTGGTTGTTTGAGGGTGTTTTTTTTAAAAAAGGGGAGAGAGGCAAGGGGGAGGAAGAAATTGGGTGGGGGGAGAAGTGAGAGGAATGGCTTAAAGTTTAGTTAACGGGCACAAAAATGTCCAGAGAGGATTGGTGTTGATTTTTCTTCATTGGTATGTTTTAAGCTGCGTTTTTAAAATATCATTACCTTTTAATACTTGGGCTTCCTTTGCATTTTCACTGTAGTCATTGTCTCCTCCTTCTCCTCCTGTTTTCTTTCTTTTTTTCTCTTCCTCTTCAAATGAGCATTCTTATTTAGAACCACTTCCATTTTTTGTAGAGAAAGCTGGGATGTAAATGCAATGAATATCTTGGGTGCATGAATGTTATCGCCATGGGATATTTTTGCCTCCCCTTTCTCTTTAAACAGAATCCGAAAGGACAGACAGGAGGAACCTGTGTTTCGTCATCCGCTTGAAGTCTGAGTTTGAAGTCTAGTGTGCATTTTGTTGTTGTTGTGTGCCTCTGTGTTGTTTCCAACTCATGGCAACTCTAAGGGGGATCGATCATGGGGTTTTCTTGGCAAGATTTGTTCAGAAGGGTTTTGCCTTCCTCTGAGGCTGAGAGAGTGTGACTTGCCCAAGGCAGGTTTCCATGCCTGAGTAGGGATTTGAACTCTGTTCTCCAGAGCTGTAGTCAGACGCTCAAACCACTACACTACACTGACTCTCCAGCATATATTTGCACTGCACAATTGTGGCGGTTGGATCTTACTTTAATGATCAGGGCTCTCTCCTAAGGAAAGCTGGGCTCTGTAGTTTGGTGTGTACTTAGAATTCTTTCCTAGAGGATTGGGCTAGAGTTTGATATCAGAGTTGCTAGTCTGAAGCAGAGGAGTTCTCACTGAGGGAACTGTTGACCGGGAAGTCAACACCCAGGTAAATTCCATGGGTCTATTCTAGCCAGTAACTGGAATTAGGCCTCTGGATTTGTGCTGGGAGAAAAAGAGTGTGAAGGAGTTAGTGAGTGAGAGACTTCACCCTTGGCTTTCAGTGAGCAGATGGTGGAAACAGTGGAGCTCCAGCCCTTCCTGACGTGGTATGAGATCCGTGGTTAGGAAATTTGGCCTCCCGCTGGCACATCTCTGAGCTCTGACAGCTGGCGCAATTGGGAGAAAATTGAAAACGGAAAGGTGAGTGCAGTCCAGCTGGGTCTGCAAAGACAGAAGCATTTTTCTAGGTGCTTGGAGCACAGAAAGGGCTGCCTCTTTCTTCTCAAAAAACCCACCCCAGAGTGCCAGGAGCAATGCCAATGCAGAAAGTCTTTGTGTGTAAGAAGTGTCTGGGAAGCTCTCCTCTCAGCGGAGTGGTGAATCCACTCCAGGCTTTAAAGGTGCTCTCTCCAAGGTGCCGAACCTACTTGGCTGATAGGGTTCAGGACCCTGGAGAGCTCCCTGGTGAGCTGCCACTGCTGGAATACAGAAAGAGCAGCCGGTTCTTTCCATGGGGCCACTGCAGATCGGAGACAGTCCAGACACGGGCAGCCTTTCTCTGTAAGGGCCGGCACAGAAGGCAAAGACGGCTGGCGGCTCCCTGGAGGGGTTTAATTCATCATTAATTTTCTTCTCCGTTAATAATTTTTGCCATTTTCTTCCAGCTGTGAGAAAGTCTTTGAAAACCACACCGTTTTCAAAGGCTATTGGAAATTCAGGACTTATTCTGCACTAAATTCACACATGGCTGTTTTGCACAGAAAATAGCAGGAAGAGATTTTTCCATGCAGCAAATAATACACACCTGCATGGTGGTATTATTTTCTCTGTGCAGGAAATGCCATTTTCTGTGCAGAAAAAACAAATGCTGTTTTCTGTGCAAGAGAGTCTGTTACCATGCCATACATCCCCAATCAGTGATACAGTATGATTGGCTATAAATATTGTTTAATTAGCATGAAATAAATACATCTTGCACTTATGGATGAAAAGCTACGTGGAGACATAGGACTCTGACTGGAAGTTTCCTTCAGGTTTTCAGCCATAAGTGCAAGATGTATTTATATTTATAGCATTAGCATGCCGGGTCATAAGTTTAGATGAAACAATTGGGGAAGAAAAAACTTAACCTGATGGGTTTTAGCTGGCTCTCTAAAGTACCCAAGCCAAAAGACAATAACAAATGAAGCTGCAAGAAGGCTCACATCCTACTACTTTTTCACCACCAAAAAAGTCCTTTTGTTCCTCAGCCTTTCCAGTAATTAAGAAGCTATTGTGATTTCCTTCGATGTTTTTGTCACCTGGCTGCAAAGGCAATTAGAGCCTTCCAGACCCCTTCGTCAGCTACACCAGGGAGCAATTCACACGTTTCCCTCAGGGCAGAAAAAAAGGTATTTAAATCCTTTGGTTGCTTGATGGTACCTTGAACAGGCGTTTTCTTCTGCTGCTTCAGGGTTGGTAAACATGGCCCACTTCATCCCAACTCCTTGCTCTCCAACTTTTCCTCCCTTTCTTTCAGTGAGCTTTGTATGGTTGTGAGACTGATTGTTCGTGTGTTTGTGAATTTCCCCCAATAAAAACATTCTTTTTCATCTCCCACTGGTGTACTGGTGTACAGCTAGTCCTGGTGCACACTGGTGAAAAGATCCCATAAGGTTACTCAACTTCTTGCAAGCCTCCCTTTTTGAGCTAATATTTCCCCACCTTTTCATGGAGGGATGGGTACTGCTGGAGGACCTTGAGGTCTCCCACCTTTTGGGGTAACAAGTCCTGTGTGAATTTGGCACAGAACGAGACCTGGACTGGGACAACTCTCATCAGTCTAGGATTTGTCTCATCAGGGTTTCTCAATATTTAAGAAAACGTGTTATTCAATCATTTTGGGGAGGAATATTTTCAAGGATTTTCCACATTCCTTCTCCCATGCTGGTGGGAGGATGAATCAAGCCCAGGTTTTAGCTGAAATGTTATCCCTCTTGGGTGGCAGCATTCAGCACGTTGGAGAGATCCTTTAAAGCTCGGAGTGGCTTTACTTTTCCGAGGACACGAAAGCCACCAACCGCCACACGTGGAAGCTTGCATTCTCTCTTTCTCTCTCTCTGTCTGTGTGTGTTGTCTGTTGTACCCTCTGCTGCCTGCCTGCATTTGTGCGCTGGGAAACTGGCCGGCTGCACAGGGGCTGTGAGACATGGGGAGATTGGCAGCAAATGCTTTTAAGTTCTGTTCATTTCCCCCCGTTGCAGATGGCTTCGTTTATCTCACGTCCCCGTTTTGGAAATTGATTTCCTTTTGTCTTATGTTTGTTGTGCATTAGTTTTGTTTCTGTCCTCAGGCTCATTACGGGATGCTTCCTTTGTCCCTTTCCTGACCTCTTCCTTCGGCACAGCCTGTGCAGGAGAGCAGACAGCTGCGGCTGTGGCTTGTGTGTATGTGTGTGTGTGGGGGGGACAAAACCATCTCGGTTTCCCCAGAATCTTTTGGCACTCCGTCGTTCCTGTGTGTGTGCAGAGTGGAATAGCACTCCCTTGTGAGGCTGTCATGTCGCCCCCACCCAAAACCCCCAGAACAACTTTTGCACAGCAAGATACTTTTTGAGGACAAGGGCCTTTATTATTTCTCGGGTGGGGTCCAGTGGCAATTGCTAAAACAAGATTTTCAGATCTTGATCATTGAGGACTATCTTTGTACCTGAACCTCCTGAGGAATCATCAACCAGAAGTGATAGTGGTTCAATTTTCATATAATCACCAAATCCTAGAGTTGGAAGAGAACCCAAAGGTCATTCAGTCCACCCCCTTTCTGCCATCCAGGAAGA
The DNA here is from genome assembly GCA_948472985.1 of Iguana delicatissima. Lineage (NCBI taxonomy): Eukaryota > Metazoa > Chordata > Lepidosauria > Squamata > Iguanidae > Iguana > Iguana delicatissima. The sequence goes on from CAOKZL010004405.1 coordinate 26,973, forward strand.
CACAACCAAAGCATTCCCTATAGATGGCCATCCAGCTTCTCTTTAAAAAGGGGACTCCACCACGGTTCCAGGCAGCAGCGTATTCCAGTGTCAAACTGCCCTTTGAATCAGGAAGTTCTTCCTACCCTTTAGGTGGAATCTCTTTTCCTGTAGGATGAATCCATTGCTCCATGTCCTTGTCTCTGGAGCAGCAGAAAACAAGCTTGCTCCATCTTCCATAGGTGGTTGTGTGCTTTCAAGCTGTTTCCAACTTATGGTGGCCCTAAGGCAAACCCATCATGGGGTTTTCTGGGACTGAGAGTACATGATGTGCCCAAAGTCACCCCGTGCGTCTCTATGGCAGAATGGGAAATCAAACCCTGGTCTCCAGGGTCATAGTCCAATGTTCAAATCACTACACTACACTTAGTCTCATTTTCCAAATAACATCCTTTCAAACATGGCCGTCATGTCCCCTCTTCACCTTCTCTTCTCCAGGCTAAACATCCTCAGCTCTCTAAGCTGCTCCTCAGGGGGCCTCATCGTTCTTCCATTTTGGTTGCCCTCCTCTGGATATGTTCCAGCTTGTCAAGATCTTTCTTAAATTGTGGTGCCCAGAACTGGACACCAGATCATTTCAGGGGGCGCTCAGCTGTCCTTGCCTACTCTAGGGGTCCATGCCCTCCTAGAGAGGAAGGTTACTGAAATCTCATTTGTGGCTGTGGGCCTGCTCTAGATCCAACTCGTAGCCCCCCGACCCTTAGCACCAGGGTGTGCAATCCCTGGAGATCCAGCAACTGTTCTCCACATGGAGGCGGCTAAAGGCTGCACCTGCCCTTCCAAAGAAGCAGGAAGTGGGTGCAAAATCACTTCCTAAAAAACACCAAACCAACAAAGTTACTTCTGGTTTCAAGGAAATTGGTTTGGGGACGAAACAGGGTGCAGGACCAGACTTCTTGGTTTGGAGGAGAATTGTCCCCCCTGGAGGTTTTGGACGGTATGATTCTCCAGAGATGCGAAGTTACCAAATTCCAGGTAACACTCTGCCCTCACGAGTCCCTCTTCTCACAATGGTAGCTGGTGGCTTCCATCTTGATGCGATCGTGAATGCATTTTTGGGTTTTTGCATAAATATTAAAGGAGCTTCCCAAGGTGTTGAACCCATTTGGAGGGTTGGGGTTCAGCACCCTTGAATCACCCCTTTAAAGTTCAGACTAGAACCCAAAGCGGATTCAGCCCCCCTCCTGACATGGAAGCCTGTGCAGGACTTTACAATCTGCCTCCTGATTTAGGATCTCAGTGGACTTAAAGTTGCTTTCTTGGTTCAATGTGTGGCCCTTTTGACTTGTAAAATATGCTTTTAAAGGAGATTTTCTAGTTTTTTTTAAAGAGCTAGTCTGAGAGGGATTTTTCTCCTATTTTGAGACCCTTCTCTTCTTGGACTGAAGCCTCCTAACTAGAAATAAAGAGCACCACAAGGAAGGATATAACCAGTTACTGTTTTAAAAAGTGGGTTTTGGGGGGTCATTTTTAATAAATAACAAGACTTTAGATAATTTTAGGAATGACTGGAAATGCCTAATTAGTTATTTAGAGGAGAAATGGGGTAAAATGTCAGTTATAAGAATAGAGGCATGACAATAATAATATAAAGCTATAAGGATATGACATGATGTGACATTAGACCTGTATTATTTTTATAAATTAGAGATTTTGGGGATCTAAATAATTAATAGTATTAGAACTAGAATTAGAATAAGAAGTAGAATTAGAATAAGAATTTTGAAAAAGTATTTAAAGGAGTTGTATTAACCCAAATGCAACAAAATTTAAGGTTTAGCAGATTGGCCTCTTTTGAAGAGATACCTTGGATTAACCGATGGTGTGTTTTTTTTAAAAAAAATGTTAGATTTCTTTTCAAGAGTCATATTAGTATTGCATGTAAAAGTTTTATTTTGTACTTAAAAAAAAAAGGAGGAACTGCAATGGATTCATTCTCAAATTGTGGTCATGGACAATGGGAAAGGATTCTTCTGGGGGAAAAACATTAGCTTCCCAAGCTCTGTTTGTCACTGGCAGGAGGGCCAAGTGGCTGATGTGATTCAACCTGAAAAGGCCCAAAGGGAGGCATCCTTGGCTCAACACACCGGCTTCACGTCTTTGCTGTGAGGAGCGACTCTGGCAGTCACTGTAAGGAAATGCTCGTCTTTCAGAAAGGCCTAATTAACATATGGAATTAATCTCCACCAAACCGAGGGTTGGGGCGGAATGAGGAGATGACCGCTAAGCTTAGAAGGGTTTGGAAGGGGATTAGATAATTTCTTACGGGGGCTTTTCTCTTGTTAGCACGGTTGTGCTCGTCAATATCCATCCTTTCATATGCAAGTGTCTCTTTTCCTTCTCCTCTTCCTTTGCCTCCTGCCCTGTTGAATTGAGATTGCAGGCATTTTGCGGTTAGCACAAACTCTGGCAATGAAATGCCTTTTCTCACCTGCCCAGCCCTGATTTTCCTCCTTATCCTCTGTCTAACTGGAAGGTTTTCAGCAACATTAGCACTGGGAGGATGGGGGAGCTGGAGAAACATAGATTTTTGAGGCTGGATTGCAAAGGGCACAAGAAAGCTTGAGCTGGGATTCTATTCCAGCCAATCCCTTTCTCTCTCTCTTTCTCGTAATGATTCCCTATTTATACATTTTAGTGCAAACATACAAACAAGGTAATTCACAACTACAGGAAAAAAAGGAATAAAAGAAAAAGGAATGAACTAAACAATACACATGTGTAAGTAAAACTAGAACTAAACTAAACTATTTTAAGACATAACAGCAAAACCTGTGACTGAAAGACTAATTTATTACCCTAAACACCTCCTGGCTACACTAATTAAAACACTAAAAAACTCTGACCTCTCCTTCCCCATGCAAACTGTAATGAAAGGGGAAAAAAATGAATATCCCATGTCTTATTCTAGTATTAGCTGCCTGAAATGAATCATAGAATCATAGAGTTGGAAGAGACCCCGGAGGCCATCAAATCCAACCCCCTACTATGCAGGAACACCCATCAAATCACTCCCACCAGATGGCCATCCAGCCTCTGCTTAAAAACCTCCAAAAAGGAGGAGACTCCACCACACTCCATTGAGGCAGCATCTTCCACTGCCAGACAGCTCTGACCATGAGGAAGCTCTTCCTGAGGTTCAAGTGGAATCTCCTTTCCTGCAGCTTGAATCCATTGATCCTTGTCCTAGTCTCTGGAGTAGCAGAAAACAAGCCCGCTCCCTCCTCGACATGACATCTCTCCAAATATTCAAACATGGCTATCACATCCCCTCTTCACCTTCTCTTCTGCAGACTAAACCTACCCAGATCCCTAAGCCGCTCCTCAGAGGGCTTCATGGCCTCCAGACCCTTCACCATTTTGGTCGCCCTCCTCTGGACATGCTCCAGCTTGTCAATATCTCTCTTGGATTGAGGTGCCCAGAACTGGACAGAGCACTCCAAATGAGGTCTAACCAACGCAGAGTAGAGTGGTAGAGGTTTTCTTCTTTTGCTACTACCTTCCGCTTTACTAAACGTCATTGTCTTTTCCAATGAGTCTTGTTTTCTCATGATATGGCCAAAGGACGACAGCCTCACATTAGTCATTTCGGCTTCTAGGGAGGGTTCAGGCTTGATGTCCTCTCAGACCCATTCATTGGCCTTTCTGGCAGTCCAAGGTATCCACAGAGCTCTTCTGCAGCCCCACATTTCAAAGCAGTTGATTCTCTTCCTATCTGCCTTCTTCCCTTTTCAGCTTTCACAACCAGACATTGAAATGAGACATTTTACGGCATGGGCATATCCTGACTTTGGTGTTCAGTCCTGGCCTTGGTATTCAGTGAGCATCAAGAGGCTTGAATACTGGACTCTATTAGTATGGCTGAAGAAATGGATTGAAATAGACAAAAGTGAAAATAAATCAGTGAAAAGTACCACTAGACTTTGTCCCTCCCTCCCTCTTTCCTTCCTCTTCTTTTGATATAGAAAACCAAAACAGCAAGACTTCCAATCTCAAGCTAGCAGAAAGAGCAACAGCAGATTAAAATAAGCAAACAAAATCCTAGCAACACTGAATGCATGTTCTTTCTAAATCCTCGACATTTCTGAAAGCGGCAGAATTTTTATGGAAAGCCTGAAGGAAGGGGGGCTTTGCTTGCTTCGAAAAGGACCTTTTCCATGTATAGCACAGTTACAGCAATGACAATAGAGCCTCCATGTTCGGAATCACTCTACCACTGATTACCAAATGTGGAGGGCAAACCACAGCGGAGAGCTGACCTCTTTCTGTCCACCTTGTGGCCTCTGTCTCTTTGTCTGAGAACAGAATTCTGGACAAAACGGCTCATCTAAAAATGGGTCCTTTATCCAAGGGTTGTGGATAGGAAGAATCTTGGACAATATTTGGAAAATGGCAAAAAATGTGTTTCTCAAGTGTCAAGAAACTTTTGGGAGAAGAATCCTAAACTGATGAGAATCTTTGCAGTCTCAGAGGTATTCTATGCAGAATTTGCATATGGTTGGTTTGGGGACAATAATGCCATTTTTCCGTGCAGAAAAATATTTCTGCACGGGAATTTTGAGCAGAAAAATAATAGTGCCTGTGCAGGACTTCTGTACAGAGAAATAATATTTCCTGTGGCTGCCTGTTGTGCAGAGAAAACGCAGCCGGTTTTTGGCACAGAGAATACTGGTCGCTGCACTGATAACGCTGCGTTCTGTGCAAAGACAACCACAGGCCATTTTGTCGTGCAGGATAAATCTCCAACCACAAATAGTCTTTGAAAACTGAACGGTTTTTGAAGACTTTCTTCCAGGGAGAAGAAAATTGCAAAAA